>VDFB02021102.1:0-18510 GCA_007258455.2 Sequoia sempervirens | reverse complement strand
CACCAAATGGATTTTTGTGAGATAAAAATAGCCTCCACACTTTATTTTCAAAAATAAAGCATGGTACATGAATTTTTGTGAGATTTTTTCCACATCAGCTGCAATTCCACGTCACCATCTAGTCAATTTCCATGTCACATGTTGACATCATCATTTGACTAAAACTTTGACTAACCATAACTCGCACATATGAACTCTGTTTTACGTGAAACAAGTTGCGTTGGGTTCGTCTTCGTGAGATTTATGCATTGATGCTTGTTTCGAGAGATTTTGAGCTGGTTGAATTTTGAGGTCTTCGAGATCCACCTGGATCAATGTGTTATGTAATTGATCCAAAATAAAATCATAAAGTCACTGCTAATGCTAAG
Organism: Sequoia sempervirens; assembly: GCA_007258455.2. Classification (NCBI taxonomy): domain Eukaryota; kingdom Viridiplantae; phylum Streptophyta; class Pinopsida; order Cupressales; family Cupressaceae; genus Sequoia; species Sequoia sempervirens. The sequence continues at coordinate 18,142 of VDFB02021102.1, read as the reverse complement.
TTAGACAATGATAATTTGTTCAAATTTTATGAATTTGCTCATTCTAAATATTTTTTATTATCTACCATTCATTTCAATGTTTGGGATAAAAGACTTGGTCATATCGATGTTAACAATATTGCTTTGATGCAAAAATATAATATGGTAGAAGGATTGTGTAGCATTGTTCCATCTAAAGTTGTATGCACACGATGCATGAGTGGTAAGATGCATAAGGAGCCCTTTTCCACAAGGTCAAGCATGGAGGGCATATCATAAGTTGCACCCAGTCCATAGTGACTTTTTGGGAACCATGGAGAATAACTTCATCCAAAGATTAAGGTATGCACTTACTTTTGTTTATGATTATTCTAGAAGAACTTGGATCTATTTTCTTCAAAGTAAGCATCATTCTTGATATCTTTTTTGAATTTTATAAATTTGTTGAAAGACAATCTAATTTTGAACTCAAAATTCTTAGGACTGATAATGGTAAAGAATATGTGAATAATTTTTTCAATGGTTATTTAAAGTCATTTGGTATTAAATATGAGCTAACCATTCCCTATACACCTCAACAAAATGGTGTAGTGAAAAGGAAGCATATAACTATTGTTGAAATGGCTAGATGTATGTTACATGCTAAGAATATGTTATATAAATTTTTGGTTGAAGCAATTTTTTGTGCTACTTATATTATTAATAGGACTCCTACAAAATTCTTAAAGGATATTAACTCCTAAAGAGGTTTGGTCAGGTAGAAAACCTAATCTTAAGCATCTAAAAATCTTTGGCTCAATTGCTTATGTTCATAAACCTAAAGAGAAGAAGACAAAAGTTATATTCTAAATCTTCTTATCATATTTTTGTTGGATATGATAAACATTCTAAAACTCATAGAGTTTATAATCCTATCACTAACAAAACTAAAGTTGCTAGAGATGTATGTATTGCTGAAAATGATGTTCATGATGTTCTAAAGTACATAACAACGAATCTTCTAAAACTAAAGTTGTTGTTGAGGATAATCCTCCTTCTATAAAACCCCCCGATGCATCTCTTAGTCAAAGTGATATTGAAGATGAACATGTTGAACCTTCTCATCATGATTCTTCTTCAAGTGATAATACTCCTGCATTTAAAAGAAAGCCTAAATGGTTTAAAAATTTATGCAAGAAAGTGAGGATATTTTAGCTAGAAAGAATCAATCTAAGGCTAGAAAGATAAACTATTGTAATTATGGTTTGATGTCTAAAGTTATGAATAAAAATGATCCTCAAACTTATGAAAAAGCTAAAAATCAACCTCATTGAGAAAAAGGCTATGCGAGAAGAATATGACACATTAATTTCAAATCAAACTTTGGATTTAGTTTCTATACCTTAAATCAAGAATCTTGTTTCATGTAAATGGTTGTATAAAACTAAATTCAATGCAAATAATGAAGTTAACAAATTTAAGGCGCCCTAGTTGTAAAAATGGGATGGTACCTCTTTGAAGAAGCAAAAAACTGGGTCATGATCCTAAGAGTGAAATACTTGAGAAACAAGGAACAAAGTTGTTTCCTATGGAATGAAGAGCTTCCTTATGGTTCAATCTTTTGGAACAATTTGCTTAAAATTAGAGGAACTCTGAAACTAGGAGTTAAAAAGAGAATAAGGAATGGACAAGATACTGATTTCTAGGAGGATGTTTGGACAAAAAGTACACCCTTATCTTCAAATAACAATCTCCTACAAATCAAACATGAGTTAATAAGAGCTCTTAGAAAATAGGTTACCAACAATATCAATTGGCATGGTTTGAAGCCTCGATGGATCAATTTTAAAAATTATCTTAATTGAGCTATTCTTAGATGAGGGAGACAACATAAATTGGAAGCAGCACTGCACGCTTTACTACAATAGGTTGATGAAGTTGAATTCTTTTCAAAAAAACATAAAAGATGAATAGATATAGACCAAAAACTTATCAGGAAACATCTCAGCTAAATATGTTTATGGAGTCTTGGAAAAGCCCCTGATTCCAAAGGGTGAATTTCATTGGAACATGGTATGGATAAAAAACCTGATACCGAAAGTGAACATTTTTGGTGGGTAGTAGCCCATGGTAAGATTCTCACTATAGACAATTTAAAAAAAAAGAGGTTTCCAATTTGTTAATAAATATTATTTATGCAATGAAATTGAGGAAACAATAATGCATTTGTTGTTTCAATATCCCTACTCATGTGAGGTTTGGTCTTTTTTCCTTGCTAACCTCATGACTAAATGGGTTTTCCCACCCTCTATACAGTTGCTTATGGACTGTTGGAATGTACGTCCTTATTCTCACAACATTATTGTTGATCTATGGCGATAAGTCCCCCCTTTTACAGCCTAGGGGTTGTGGAAGGAGTGGAATAATAGAATCTTCAGGGATACTACCAAAAACAACAAATATCTTTGCATGGCTATCAAAAATCATATTCAAGAAAACATAAACACAAGAAAATATGTCCCTTTTAAGCATATGCCCTCATATAAAGAAATACGAATAAAACAATTATGGGGATTAGCATAGGACCTAACCAACTTTAATTGGGCTAAACAACTAATAAGAAAAACTACAATTCGGTTCCCTCCGAAAGCTGATTGGATTAAATGCAATTTTGATGGTTGCTCCAGGGAATCCTAGTATGGCGGGAGTTGGGGGAGTAATAAGAGATCATCAAGGAAATTTTATACAAGGCTATGGCAATGGCTTGGGAATTGCTTCAAATAATCTTGTTGAGGCTAGAGTTGTGTGGGTTGGTATAAACCAACTAAAGGACAAAGGTTATGCAAAGGCGATAATTGAAGGTGATTCCAAACTAATAATTGACAACTTAAAGGAAATTGCTAATGTGCCTTGGGAATTGAAATATATCATGGATGACTACAAGAGAACTTTCAAAACCTTTCAACATTATAAAATTTGTCATGTGTACAAAGAAGGTAACATGGCAGCAGATGCTATGGCAAATGAAGGTCTTAGTCAAAATGGGTGGTCCTACTAGGATTTCTCATTATTGCTAAGTCACATCAAAAAGATAATTAAAAAGGAGAAATTTGTCTCTGTGTATAATCCTATATGGAACAATGATAGCCAACTTTTATTGGGATGATCTTTTAATTTTGCTCTAATGATGACAAATCAAGGAAAGGTTAAAGAGTTAGTGATCATCTTGTTGATGATGATCTAGGGCATTATGGTATGTATGGGGACAGAGAACCCTAATGATTTCATTAGTACTAATTTCTATTTGAAGATGAAGATTAAGAACATGTGGAAAGATAATCTAATCAATTTTCCAAGAATTGCTCCTACAGGGTGGCAATTTAAAACAATTGGAAGTATGACATTACCCGCTCAAAATCTTTTCAAAAATCTATTTACTACCAGCTGAAATGACATCTTCATATTGGTCTTTGCTTGTAAATTTGTGTGAGCTATAGGTTACATAGTCAAGAGGGCCAACAAAAGCAATCAAAGTTGTATTAAACTACCACAAAGGATGTTCTGGAAGATGAATTGCCAAAGGCAATTGAAGGCCAATCTACATGTTAATAATGCTTATAATGGTTTGTGTAGTTTTCACAACTTGTTCAATAAAGCTTAATCACTTCTTACCTAGTTTCTTAAAAAATGTTAGGCAAATCTCATCTAGTGTAAGGGCATTGTTACCTCTTCTATGTTTCAACTTCTTGTGCTATATGAGCCATATGACCTTAATAACAGGGTTAGACTTTTTGTTCTAGGCAGATGGCTCTTGTGATTTTCTTAGGTTGCTCTTCTACAAGATTTCATTGATATTTGATATTACTAATTACAATATCTTTGTTGTACTATATTATCCCTCGACTTGATAACGTGAAACTTGATGGTATATTTTCCATGTGTGATGCAAGAGCATCCAGGTGCACACGCAATCAACATCAACAAAAATAAATATTTTAATTTTGTTTTTTCCTAAGGTTTGATAATTATTTAGTTGGAGTAATAAATTAAAATATTATTCCAAAAATTGTAATAAATAATTGGTCTTTTATTTTAATATTGCTAAATTTTGGAGTGGAGATAGTCTAAGTGGCAGTATTGAACTTGAACTTTAAAAAGACAATCTTGGAATGGATTTTTTAGGGAGTTACAAATTTTTAAAACTCAATTAAATCCTCCTAAATTGTAATAATGGAGATCTTGAGTGCCTAAGTTGAGTTGGCGGTTACTGTTTTAATTGGGTCCCTATTTTCTAGGAGTTGGAATCTTGCAAGTTTGTTATTCTTGGCAATTTCAAGGAGGTGGATTTGATAATGCTTTTTAAAATTTATTATTTTATTTTAATGTTATTAATGACATTTTTATCATGTCGGGACGTTTCAAATGGAAGCTACAAGAAAAAAATGGAGATTTAGCATAAAAGGAAAGACTTACAATTTTTGGAACTAGTCACTCAACAAGAATTGTGAGAGAAGCTGATTTCTACAGGGCTTTGGGTAGAAGTGACTCAAAAGGGATTAGTATGTGATGAATATGTCCATCACAAATGTTTTATTGCAAGTTTGAGAGTGTTTGTACAACAGCAAGAAATTTGAAGATTGCAAGTCCATTGCTTCAGTGGTTCTCAATTGAAGATTGCAGGTTTAAGGGGTTGACGCTATAAGAAGAAGGTGGATTGAAGAGTTATGATTTTTGGATGTTATTTTCTATTGTATCAGGCCTCAATATCTAATTTTTTAAGGTTTTCCAACAACCCATATGACTGTATATAATATATTTTCATTTTGGTGATGATTTCCATGTAATAGTTAATTAATCAAATTGTTTGTAGTTTTTTGTGTTATTTCAAACAATTTTTGAGTTCAATCTTATGTTGTTGGGAGTTTATGATTGAGGTTTGGATTTTACTACATTAGTGGTATCAGAGCTAGTGTTCCCGAGTGTGTAGGTAGAAGCGCTAATTGGAGGTAATTTGCACAAAGACCTAAGGGTTGGATTGTGTGAGAGATTTGTTGCATGTGCATATGCAACTTAGAGGGTTTTGACAAATTGTGTTATTGAGGTTTTGTGAAGCCTTGAGTATGGGAAAAAAATGAGAAAAAAACATTTATTATTAGATGTATTTTGAGAGTTCCTAGACTTCAGGAACTCAAAGAAAGACCGAGGATGGATAAGGTGAGAGAATTTGAGGAGTTGAAGCAAGCAGTGGAAGATTTAAAAGCAAGTTGGGCAAGGATAAGACATAATGGTAACTTTATTTAATTCCAATAATATTTTGAATGCAGGGAAGACAAAAGATGAAGCAGTGTCATACATGTGAAACTACAGAAGAAGATGAGTGGGAAGAAATTTTTGAATTTGAAGCTAAGGAGACATTTCTTTTGGAAGGCATGAAAGATGAGATTAAAGAAGTTGCAACAAAGAGTGCATTAGTTGAAGAGGATAAAGATGTTATAGCAAAGAATGAAGGAAATAATGAGGTAAAAGAGGAAGTAGAAGTTGAGATGATGGAATTTGAGGGTCCTATATTTGATGAAGAATTTGGTGAAGATGAAGATCTCCTACTCAAAGAAGAGATGAGAAATATTGATTCTTATTTGAAGGGAAAGAATCAAATGAATGTGATAAGGAGATAGAGAAGATGTAGGTGGGAGAAAAAAGGTCCTATGATTATGTTAACATTGTTTCGTTTACAAGTAAAAGAGAAGGTGTAGAAGAATTTCAAGTATGTGACATTGAAGATGAGATCATCATGCAAGAGGATGAGGTAAAAGAAAAAATTGCAGCAATTGAAAATAAATGGCTTGCATTGACTGCAAATGGAGATGAAAAGGAAGTTGTAGCAACTGAGGTAATGCCTTATTTTCTTGAATTTTATGAAGATGAAAGTAAATCTAATTTGAATGTTGTAGAGATGAATGAAATGTATGAAGATGAAGAGGTGAATGCATATTGGTGGAGGTGGTAAGATTGTTGTAGTGAGTTCAATCTTGCAAGGGTGAAGGAGAGGAGAAAATACAATAGGTGGAGGAGGATCTAGGTAGATGTTGGAAGAAAAGATGGAAGAAGACTTGTTACAATGATGTAGTTTGTTGCAGGTTGTTTACAATTAGAAAGGGTACTACTACTCAACTCCATTTTGTAAGTCATACTCACAAAATTCAATTTATCCGACGTGTCTAATGCAAGAGTATACAGGTGCATAGACAATTAGCATCAAACAAAAATAAATATTTTAATTTTGTATTTTCCTAAGGTTTGATAATTATTTAGTTGGAGTAATAAATTAAAATATTTCAGAATCCATTATGGCTCGCGCTCGCTCTTCGGCGCCGGCTAAACTGGGAAACACCGAAGTTTTTCATGGAACCCTCTGTCTTTGAATCCGGAGCTGAGAGATGGTGATCGCATGGATTTCGCCCAGGAAGGGCATGATGTTGGGGTCTCGGTGGCTCGGGGGAATGAAGGGTTTGGCTCAAGGGCCGCAGTGGTTACGGGGAAGGGCTCTCTGCAACTAGGGCATCCTAAGCACTTCCGTGGGATGAATTCGTCGGGAAATTTTTGCGATGTGGTCCGGTATGGAAGTCAGTCTAGTGGTGGGGGATCTTCGCAGGCCAATTCCAATGCTGGGGTTGTATTTGGGTCGAAATCTTCCAACTATGCTAACCCTAGGATTGGTGCATCTTTAATGCCGAAATCTCCCTTTCCAATCTGCCCGTCTTCCTTTGTTCCTGAAGTTTGTTTGGAGAAAGTGGCTTCTGATCGGGAGGAGTTTCTGTTGGATCATGCTCTGATCTGCCGTTTTACAAAGATCTGGCCGAAACTTTGTGATTTGCATGCTTGGGTCATGGAGAATTGGCAAGAGTTTATGGGTGGGGAGATAAGTATTTACCCCTGTGCAAAGGGGTTTTTTATTTTAGAATTTGATTCTCAGAAGGATAAGGAGTTGGTGTTGGAATGTGGACCTTGGATTTTTCAAGGTGATTTTTTGTGCATGAAACCTTGGTTTCCAGAGTTTGATCCACAAACGGAAATTTTTAACACAACTTTTTTGTGGGTGAGGCTGCCATATCTTCCAATTCAATTTTGGGAACTCGACTGTCTAAGGGCCATCGGCAATGCCCTTGGAAATTATCATTGTGCTGCTGAGGAAACAATTAGCTATCAGAACTCCACATGTGCTCGAATTTGCGTCGAAATGGATTTGGCCAAGGGCCTCCCTGCTGAGATGCTCCTGAAGGTAGGTAATAGATGTTGGAGACAGCCCATTGATTATGAGAAAATTGCTTTTCGATGCAGGAGATGCTTTGACACAGATCATACTACTTCCCACTGTAAGAAGTTGCATGCCCTTGGGAACCAAGCTTTGAGAAAGCCGTCGTGGTGGGTCGGTGTCGAATCGCAACACTATATTGTCCCTCCTCCTCCTAATGTTCCTGCAGTGCCTCAGGCCTCTCCAAAGGGCAACCCAACTTCTTCTTCTGGGATTTGTTCAGAGAATCTAGTGGATGCTACTCCTATTGTTGGGATACATGGTGCCTTGGACTGTGCTGCTCCAACAATCTCAGATCATTCCACGTCATCTTTGGGCTCTCCTAATTCTTCTGGTCTATCTGCGATGGGTACACCACAGTCTGATCGATCAAACTCTGGGGTGGTGTTGGAGAAGGACCCCTTAGCTACGGTTGATCAAAATAGGATGGCGTCACCTCATTGTGAGAAGGAATGGATAGAGGTGAAAAGAAGGAAATCTATTTCAAACAAACACAATATGTTGCTTAGATCAGCAACAAAAGGGGGAAATGCCTCTACTATGGCTCTTTGAGGGCTGGGTGGTATTTTGGGATTGGGGCTGGTGGTTGTGTTGAGGGTGCTGGGGTTTCTATGGTAAGGGGAAGGTGGTCTGGATGTCTAAGTGGTTTTGGGGGGTTTGCACGGTTGTAATAATGTGAGGTTGGCGCTGGCATGTGAATTGAATGTCTTCTTTTGGGTGGCTCAGGGGATGGGGTTTTTTGTAACTTAGCCAGATGATGGGCTAAACAATGTAATATTTTTCTAGAAATCAATATAAACACATTTACGTATGTAAATATATATATATATATATATATATATATATATATATATATATATATATATATATATATATATATATATATATATATTAGGCCTAAATTGTAATAAATAATTGGTCTTTTATTTTAATATTGCTAAATTTTGGAGTGGAGATAGTCTAGGTGGCAATGTTGAACTTGAGCTTTAAAAAGACAATCTTGGAATGGATTTTTGGGGGAGTCAAAAATTTTTAAAACTCAGTTAAATCCTCCTAAATTGTAATAATGGAGATCTTGAGTGCCCAAATTGAGTTGGCAGTTACTTTTCTAATTGGGTCCCTATTTTCTAGGAGTTGGAATCTTGCAAGTTTGTTATTCTTGGCAATTTCACGGAGGTGGATTTGATAATGCTTTTTAGCATTTATTATTTTAATTTAATGTTATTAATGACATTTTTATCATGTTGGGACATTTCAAATGGAAGCTACAGGAAAAAAATGGAGATTTAGCATAAAAGGGAAGACTTGACAATTTTTGGAACTAGTCACTTAGCAGGAATTGCGAGAGACGCTACTTTCTACAGGGATTTAGGTAGAAGTGACTCAAAAGGGATTAGTATGTGATGAAGATGTCCATCACAAATGTTTGATTGTAGGTTTGAGTGTTTGTACAACAAGAAATTTGAAAATTGCAAGTGCATTGCTTCAGTGGTTCTCAATTGGAGATTGTAGGTTTAAGGGGTTGATGCTACAAGAAGGTGGTGGATTTAAGAGTTTAATTTGTGGCTGTTAATTTCTATTGTATCAGGTCTCAATATTTGATTTTTGAGGTTTTCTAATAGTCCATATGGCTGTATATGATGTATTTTCATTTTGGTAATGATTTCCATGTAATACATAGAATAGTTGAATAGTTAATGAATCAAACTGTTTGCAAATTTTTGTGTTATTTCATACAATTTTTGAGTTGAATCTTATATTGTTGGGAGTTTATGATTGAGGTTTGGATTTTACTACATTAGTGTGCAAAAGCCAAATTATATTAAAAACTCGTAGAATTCTCTAATCATTAGAACATTATGTCATCCTCTTTCGAGGACTTGATTTTAAGATCAGACAACTTCATTACAACAGTTTCCACTCCATACTATTGATGCTATCGATTAATTGCAGTTTGGCTAAAATTCAGAAATTAAAATGCACCATCACAAATCATAACCAAATAGTACAAAAACCTAGAAAAGGAGCCAAAAAAGCAATGCCCTGGGTACTTTGCTCTTAAAATTGCTTGAATTTCGTGTCAGTTCTAAAGACATTTGTAAGTGTAAACAACTAGGCTACGAGTTAAATAGCACCTATTTTAGTTTTATTACTTCTTTATTGCTTTGGAAGAGCATGCGAGTATGATAGCATACACTAAGGACTATCTTATTTCTTAAGTTTTGCAATCAAGTGTCCACAATATTATAATAAATTTTGAAGTAATTTTTGCTTTGCTTTTACACATATATAGAAGATTTCATTCTTGCAATTTTAATATATAGAATATCTAGCATATAAAGTGATTGTGGTTTTAATTTTCATATATTTTTCTTCCTATTGGGTCTTTCTTGGGTTTTGGTCCTAAGTTTGATTTCCCCATTTCACAATTTTTTAGTTTTGAAATTTCTGCTGCACAGAGATTACAAGGTTTCCAATTCTGTGTCATAATAGGACTCACCATTGTGTTTGTGGATCAAACTTGATTTAGAGCTAGGTCAATTTGGTAAAATAGTGTCTACTTTATTTATTCTAACTCAACAAAGCTTGAAAGTGCTCGGCGATCAATAAGACTCCAAAAAAAAGCAACAAGACTTGATTATGCTTGGCATATTCAAAATATAAAAGTATTCAGAAGTTTGAATATGTAAATGTACTTTCTAATGCCATGAATTCTGCGATGTTTTGGCCACATTTTTGCCTGGCAATAACTTACTCTTAACTCTTTGCCTTGCAAAGTCCTAGTATTCAAGTTGTGTGATGATTTCTTTAACTGTAAGCACTTTAAGAGTGTGTGCTGAATAGGGGAACACTTGGCCTTTATTTCTATCTTGTTTTTACAACATAAATTATAGCACTCAGATTAGCTTTACAAAAACTCTGCGAGAACAGACGAGAATGACAATATGTGAAATATCATGTGAGTTTCTAACCATTAGAGAATTGGAAGTTCTTCAACAATTTAATCCCTACATGTTTTTGCTGAAGAATCCAGATATGAAGGAAAAAACAATGCACAACATAAGTAAATACAACGACATTGACAAATTAATTCTTGAAGATTTTAATGAATTGAGCTCATACTTAGATTTCATAAAATGGAAAGGGATAAAGCTATTCTTGTATATCAAATTATCTGCTGCAAAAGTCAAACTTACTAAGTAATTTGTTACTTGTTAAGAATTTCCCGTAGATCCACATTGAAAGGGATGTATGTGAGCAGAGACCAAATGATTGCTAAACAAATTGCACAGAAGTTCCACCTTGATTTTTGATAAAAAAAAAATAATGGTATAAAACAAATTTCTAGCACACAAAATAGCAATGAGATCTTTCTTAATGAGGATGTTTTTTATATAACAGATTCCTATAGAATTGAGATATTAACCAAAGAAACGGTGGAACAGTTATTTTCCTTCCACCTATAAGAAGACTACTCTGCCAGATCACTTCCCTTGGTTAATTAGTTCTATACAAGCGAAAAACAGAAAGGTCGGGAAGTAACCATGTGCATTCCAATCAGGATAATTTGTATATGTGCCAGCTTAGAGATTTGTAACCCCTTTCTTCTCTTGTAAAATAGGAAAGAATTATTTAGTTGCTCCAAGATCTCTGCAGAAATAGATATTTTGTTAGAATGTAAAAACCAGTAAAACATCTGGAGTCAAAAGAGGACCAAGCAATAAAGATGTTTGCATGTTTCTTGTTATAAGATTAGAAAGTGAATGAGTCCATTTTTTGAAAAAAAAAAAAAGACAATCTCAGAAAGATAGGTCTAAATGGCAAGTCTTTATCTCAGAAAAAGACGATTTTCAAGTTCCCTTACAACTTGTCACATCTTTACCAAAAATGGAATAAATCTTACAATTCAAGAACAACATTTTGACTGAGGTGGTGGCCCAGGTTGCTCATCGATAATAACCATGCCTTTTCTTTGAGGAATAGAGGGAAGTTCTTCTATGATACTCTTCCTTTTCTCCAGTGCTCCTACACATGATTATTTCATTTGAGTCAGAAAAGGCAGACACACTGTTAATAAATTTAAATAAACAAAATCAAGAAACCTGTTATATGCTCTCTAAATGTATCAAGATTTGAGCTAGTAATAGTCTAACCTATAAAATGTTCTTAATAGAGTTTAAAGTGTCACAGACTCACAACATCCATGGCCACAAAAGAATACAATTTCTAGCTGAACATTAATCAAAAGTGTGTTGCGTTTCCAGATCAAAAAATTTCATTATGAAGAAGAGCACAAACTGCATAATCCTATTTAATACAGTCCTTATTGGATATCATCAGAAACCAATGGATAGAATCCTACCCAATATTTTCTGACAAACAACAGATGGGAATAGAAGTTTGTTATAAGAATGCTTACAAGCTTCGCTGAAGGATATAATGTGTAAGGATAATAATAGGTAGCTACAGTTACTGTTAGATACACTTCATAATGAAATTTTTCCAAGGACCCATTACTTAGCTTCACATGGGCCACCAAGGATCTGAATTGAGACTAAAAGATGCACAAAGGACAATCTATAAACTATTCAAGAGAGACGTCCACCTAATTGAGTTGCAGATTATATTGAACATGCAATGGGAATGTAGAAACAAACATGGTAGTCATTACAAATTCAATAAGAGAGGAATTAGCAAAACATACTCTTCTTTTCGTCTTGAATACAATATATAAGTACAAAATCCAAATTACTAAACATTCATGTGCAGGATGTTTGGATGACTTGGGTACTCATTTAAATTCTATAAATAACCATGGTCCTATTGCCTTGGACAAGTTGAGAGAAGAACATCAGCATCTAGCAGGCCTATAGGGACGGGTTAGACAACCTGAAGGAACACCACTCATGAATGCAATGCTGCATCATAGTATCACTGGAAAACTATTAACTAAGATAATTGTCAGTGAGATTGAAATCAATGATACTAATAAATCAGTGGAAAGCCACTAACCAAGAAAAAATTAAATGAGGTTGAAACTGAGGACACTGACATCGCAGATGCCAAGTGTTGAATGCTGATAAAATGATTTGTCTTGGTGCATGACTGCTATGTATCAAGTAAATAATTAATTTTAAGATAAACGGTTCTATACATAGAAAGGAACAAGTGTATTATGCCTAATTATTTTTGAATCAATTGAAATTGTTAAAGATGGGAGATTTTTCCCACATCCTTCCCAGTTCATTCAAGTCTCAAGTGATAGTCTTTCCTGTTTCTCTAATATTTTGAATGCAAATAATGGCGGCAAGAACCAAAATTTTGGTTTTAGTTGTCCTCTACTCCTAGGACTCTAATTCTGAAATTGATATTGTGAATTTTCTTGTCAGTAGGTACAAGTGGCATCCTGTTCTATTGCTACAGATTTGAATGCACTAGAAAGGGGAGTCTTCAGTAAATGGAAATTTTGTGAGAGTGAACAAAAGTATTAGTATGAATTATGTTTTCTGGTTATTTAATTGTCTTCTAAGTTGAAACATTCACATTTCTTTGCCTGCTTAAGTGCTTTGTACCCTGATGTTTTGGAATCCTTACAAACCATACTGGGAAGATAGTAAATGATATGTCACCTTGAAGTTTGTTTATTTTTTATAACTTATAACTTTATCATTGATCAAATATTTGTAGTGTGTTCTTAACTCTGTATCTATTATTTAATTTTGTATATTTTGTGTAAATTATGGTTGATATATATATTTCTGGGGATGGCGAAATTTCACCTAAATTTTGGGAACAGCAGGGGGCAGATATATATATATTTCCATCCCCAGAAACTCAGAGAAACATTACAATTTACTATGAGCCATAAATGAGTGGTTCCCACAAGCCCTCCTATGATACTATCACATGATAGGCACCAAACTCTCATTGAGGACATTAGCAAAGTCAAAGCATCATGTAATGCCAATGAAACCATCTATGATGACAAGGCCTCCAAATGTGATGCTAACACAATAGTAAAAAAGTTTGAAATCAAAACTTACTATCCATATGTTCTTTTAGCAAACTTGGTGTTTTCCACACAAAAATAGTCAAGGAGGCTCAAAAAAACCCATGCAAGAACAAGTTTGCACCATACAATTCTCTTACAATGATGACTACTATCTCTAATACACAAGCTCAACACTTATCTGCCCTCCATTACCAAAAGCAACTAGCTAAAATGCATGCCTTCAATGGAGAAGCATACATGGTTCAGATCCCGGGCATTTGAATACAGTGATAGCACTAACAACCATGAAGAGCTTCTTTTCAACTCCCTTGCTAACACTCATTTAGAAGATTATCTATGGTTCTTTAAGCAATTTTTTTTCTATTCTCAATCTATACCTCTAATATCACTGACAGTGAATCCTCCAAACCTGAATCTCATCTTATGATTTAGCAACAAACTACTCAAAGATGCCACCTACCCCGGCCAGTGGCAATGAGACTACACTAGCCCTGGCTTGTGATGACCAAACTAAACTAACCATGGCCAGGTACCATCCTTTTAAGCCCAATTCCACCTCAGCAACCTACAGACACCTCTTAGACAGTTATAGTTACCAGATAGAGAAACTAAATGCAAGTCACCAATGTAATACCAAAAACCAAGAAACAGACTCTAGTGGGGCACCATGCATTGATCTAGAAGTCAACAAGTTACCATTGTTAGACAAGTCACTAATGCTCAATTTTTAAAAATGTTTAGCACCTAAGATAAGCATTTCATTTGCAATCTAATGCATTCACTTAGCCATATGGTTTAACTTGCACCTCCTATTAGGCTAAGTTGCATACCTACTAGTTTACATATATACTATTTCTGATACTTGCTTATACTTAGCTCACTCAATGTTGCATATTATTCTTGTTTCCTTTTAAACTAGCCTGCATTTATATATTTGTATTTACTTAAATTTTTGCATATTTCCTTGGCTTACTTTGCATCTTTATAGCTTATTAAATTTTTCATATTCAGCTACATTCTTTATCTCATCCATGCTATCTTCTTAGCTCTGCCATCCTTAGCTTCTTGGTTCTATCTTAAGCAACCCATTCTCCTCAGATTCTTATTCCTATTATCTTTCCAAACAACCTTAAACTCTGATTTCCAACCTGGTCTCTTGAATTTCATATGTTGGTTAGAGTTTTGCTGCTAGCAATTGTAAAGCGTGTCCTTGTAAGATTTGACAATGATTAAGAATGTCATTGTGGATCCGGAAATCAGCTATATCCTTATACAACAGTATTGTGTCTTTCTTCATGCCTTACATTCACAATACCCCTACTGTGGACAAACTACAAAGCTTCAGACATACCCATTGTTGAATCGTACCTCTTTATACATTTTAACCAGCGCATCTGAGTCATCACCATACTCCACGCCCATTTTTTGACACACCAACATCAAATAAAGATATCCCTCTTTGATAAGGTACATATCTAGGAGTATATATACGTGTCTAGATCTTAGGTCTCCCTCTCCAACTAGGTGCAATCTATCTTGCATAGTCAGTTTTCAACTTTTGAAACCTATGGTTGACCATTCCAATCTGTATGGGGAAGAATCATAGTTCAGTGCTTAGCTTTTCATATCCATATGGAGGACAATGCAAATTAAAAATCAAAGTCAAGATTTCTCAAAAGCTATAATTATTAAGTCAACTAATTATCTCTTACTTGGCATGCCTCCTGCTCAAGTTAAAACCTGACACTCCATAGTTGGCATATCCAGAGTTCTAGAATCCTTTTTTAACTCCACTCCAAAAAATACTGGGTTCCTTTATTGTCACTATCGGAATCAAGTTTTACAATGAGGGAAACTTGAGAATACCAAGGCTCGCTGATATTTTTTCAACATTTTAATGGCTGACCTCTTATCGGGAGTTACCATGAAAAACAATTAGCTGTGCAAGAAATTAGTTGAAGTGTATCTTTTTTACTCACAAAACCTAATCCAAGTCTGAAGCAATGATTCATCATAAGTTCATATCAAATATATTTCATTGTTTATATCTTTAAAATGGAATGACTGCATAGGCACTCATATAATATAACTATCAAATGTGATAGAACTTACGAGTAGCAATATCAAGGAACACTTGCTCAATTCCTGTATTTAATTTTGCTGATGTGACAAAATGCTTTGCTCCAATTGATTCTGCATACCTGCATTGGTATATGTAAACCATACATTAAAAAAGTGTAGCTTGTTTTGGTAATGATAAAGATAAATTAAAAAAAATCATATCTGAATAATCAAATTCAAAATGCAATAAGAGTTACATAACTGATGAAAGAAAAACAATATAATGGCAAATTTAGGATCAATGATGGAGCATTTATAACAACCCACAATAAATATTATCCTTACCGGTTCTGGCCACCTATGATTTTAGATCCCGTGCAATCTTTGCCCAATCCTTGAACAAATAAAAATATTTATTAAATAAATCTTTTGTTACTTAAGAGCTGTTATAGGAGTGTTGAACACTTCACTTTCTGATCACTGACTAAAGATCGAACCAGTTCTTATCTTTAAAGAATGTATTCTTGCATTTTGACTTCTTTCTAAAAAGCCTACAATAATATGTTGCCAGAAGTATGAGTGCAGATGCAGAATGGTGCAACAGACTTCAAAAATTAAGAAATAGGCATTTCAAAAACATATATTTAGCATATTATATTGAAATTAATACACATAATTTTTGTATACTTAAAAATGTCTGCAGTTTAAAGTTTAGAGGGCATTATAGAGCTGGATGGGAGAATGAACAGAAAGCTTCAGTGGCAGGAATGTGAATGTTGAATACTTGCATGCCTGAACTTATCATAGCTGAATACCTGGATTAATTCTGTACTCTGATCCAGATGTCTATATTAGTTATCCATATGGCCCCACCTGCCTTGAGCTCTAAAAGCTCAAACAGCTGCACTTTAGGGCACTAAATTTTTTTCCTTTTATTGCTTGCTTCTGCAGCTCTTGCTATACCTGAAATTGATCTGGTTGACTTTGTGGTGTCACCAAGGAAGAAATCCCAAAATTTTGTACTGAAGATCTATTAGGATGTTAGAGTTGTGATACTGGTGTAATTTGTAATAGTATTTCACTATTTCTCTGAGAAAAATAGTTTGTGACGAAGTAATCTGGGCAGTGGCTGTTTGGCCTTGCTCTCCTAGACCATGGGTTAGAAATTACATTGAATTAGATCTTTCTCATGTCCTTAAGGAAATAGAAATGAATTTTTGGCACAAAAAGTAGAATGCCTGGTTATCATGAATGTTTTTTTAAGTCTCATAAGAGCAATAAAATTGGTAAAAAAGGGACTATAAACAGAACAAATAAAAATGGCAGGAGTGCCAGGGCTCAACAGAAGCAAGAGAGCTTTTTCCTCTACCACTCACAAGGCCCAAGCTATTCAACTAACTCAAAGCACCTCCTTGAAAGGCCCCCATTGCCCAATCAGCACAACATGGAAAGAAAGTTGTTGCTTTGTTATTGTCTGAATAATAAATTTCTCCCAAATACATACAAATTGTTCCTAGAAAAAATCCATTACTTCCGAATCCTTGTCATCATGAGTCTTTTCCTATAGAAGTCAACAACACTCCTACAGAGCTTACGATGATAAGTTTGAAGTGTTGTGTGATTATATAACCAAACATGGGAAGTTTGTTGATCTTGATGATCATTCCTGAGTTTCCTATGATGAAGTTTAAATTTTCTAATTATAAACCTTGCAGAAGATTCTTTGCAAGGACGGTGAAGGACACAATTAAGCATTTGAATTCTTTGTAAAATGTATTGAGTTCAAATTGCAGTCTGCCTCAAATTGTGTTCTACTTCAAATCATAACAAAAACCATGTATCCAAACATTATGAATTGCATTTTTAAATGAAGTGCTGGTCCAGAAGGATTACTTGGATTAACATTTGCATACATAACCAAACTCTGATTTCCCCCAATAAAAAATTATATTCTAGAAGTAGCATTGCCATACCCCTTGACTTTCCTTTGTATACCTATGGTGATGTTGACATGACCATAATCATATTTAATGGGAGACAAGATATGTCCTTGGTATGGAGATGAGGACTGGGTAACGATGCCATTTTGAAAAAACAGGTACAGGAGTACTCAGAGATTGAATATACTATACAAAATTCATAAATTTAGTGTTTAGGATTAAATAATTAGTTGCTGGTGCAGATTCAGGTTCAGGGTCAGGGTTCAGATATGGCAATTTGCCAGCTTTTTTAACCTGAGTTCAGTATGGCTAGGTACAGTTGTACAAAATATACGTTAACATTAAAACTAAAAATTATAGCGACAGCACAATGTTTGAACACAATTCAAACTTACAGCCCTAAGCAATGAGTAACAATGGAGTTTTGAGTGAGGAATCAAAGTAAGAAGTGTTATTTACTTTTGCTTTTATTGTGTTGTAAGTGTAGTTAATGTAATTAGGTAGTTAATTTTATGGTTAGTTTAGGTTACTTAATTTTTTAGTTTTTCAATCTTTGTAGTTTTTGGGCCGAGGTGCACCCTCAGATTGTAGGCCTTACCCAGGGACATCTGGGATGCACCTAAGAAAAACTCACAATCTAAGATGCAACTTGGGTGTAGTCGGTGTAGAATGTCTATTATTATGCTTCAATAATATTGGTTATCCAACTATGTATTAATTGGTTGTCAGCTTTGGGTAGTTATAAGCGTCGGTTGGTTGACGGTTGTGTTCTTCTTGGAAACCGCCAGATCCTTTAAATACATTGTGTATCGTCAAGGAGAGTAGTATGATCTAGTCGGATCAACTTTGATCCTTGGC
>VDFB02021101.1:0-12899 GCA_007258455.2 Sequoia sempervirens | reverse complement strand
ACTTTGAGGAAGAGCTTTGGAATTATCACCTAAGTGAAGGAGAAGTTATAGCTTCAGTTTGGGACACCCAAATGCATGAAGCACATGTTGTAAGCTTTAGTCTTCACTGAATAACTCTACTTGAAGGAATATAGCGTACCTTTTCAAGGGCTTGAGCTTGTGCATTTATAATTACCACCATTTGGAGATTACAAGGTTGCATATTGTTTCTATATCTCATTCAAGTTGAAGAGAGTTTTCTATAATTGTTATTGCAGTAAGATTGGTAAAGACAGGCTAAGCATTCTCAAGCAAGAATTGAGCTAATTCTAGGAGTTTGAATAATAGAATAATTTGGTGGAGTTTTTTCCGAAGCGGTTTCTCCACGGTATATCTTGTGTGAAACTTCTATTATCCTGTCTAGTTCTTCTAAATAATTCTCTCTACATTCTACAATAGTAAAATGGATTAATCAAGATAATCATCCACAAAGAATTTATGTAACAAAGAAAAGACTTACTTAGAATAGCAAAATGGAACTTTTACAAGAGTATTGCTAAGAAAACACTTCATTTTTCAAATGATACCCAATCACGATTTAACCTAGTTTGATGAATCGATCACAAATTTTAGGATTTTAACCTCGACAAGTTTGATGCTTGATAATTTCACCGATTATTTCTAGGTCAATTTGAAAGAAAACTAAGACAAAATGGCAATGCCCTAAATATAAAACCCTATAGTTCAGCCATTAGTGCATAGGGTAAGCTAAAAATTCAATTGTTTCAATTTCTAAATCCTTAGTAGGGGCCACTCATGGCTTACAAGCAAATTATCTTATGATGCAAAGAAACGGGCAAGCTCAGAAATTACTTGGGAGACTATAAATCAAACAATGTTATGCAACCCTAACCACGAGATGATCAAATATTCAAGAATTCTAACTCCAATAAAATCTATAACATCAAAGCATTGCCAATATTCATCAATCACAAGCAAGTATCACATATACATAGAATGATGAAATAAAATCAATCTCAACAACAACAAATGGGAGTTAAACGATGCCTAATAAAGACAGCAACATAAATGCCCAAGAAATCACCACCAAAGCCAACAATTCACAAATCAAGCACCCGAAATCAAATCCAACACACCAAGAATAAACTCCTCAGCTCAATCGAACACAAACAATGAAACATAATAGCACAAGTGTCCTCAAAAATCAGCTAAATACATCCTTCAAAGCTCATACGAGGAGCACTAATGCCGCCAACAAGACAAGATGGAGAATCTGGAAACCCGATGATAGGACAGATTTCAGAAAAATCCAGCCCACATGGAATTCTGTGAAGACCGGGAATTCCCAAATGACAGTGCATAACCAAAGTTTGAACAAGATCCAGGAAAATCCAACCTGGATGGAAAATCCTGAGCACAGGCAAAAACTTGAACTTAGCCCATAACTTAAGATTTTCAATGTGTAACCTAGATAAATCACTTAGGCTAGCAAGATAAACATTTTAAGCACATGCTAAAGCAGGGTAAATCATCAAAATCAAAGGGCCAAGACACCAAAAATCAAAGTGAAAGAGGGTCCCCTCGCCAATAGGGCGTAGTGCAAACCGCACAATGTAGGGTATGAAGAGAGATGCTGCCATTTCATAACAAAGTGCTTAGAATGTCAAAGAGTAAAGATAGAACATCATCACCTTGTAGGACTTTTGTATCCTCATGATGTTGATGAGAGTAAGTGGCAATTCATAAGTATGGAATTTGTGCAAGGCCTACCTATGTCTAGGAATAAAAATATTTCAATTCTTGTTGTAGTGGACAAGCCTACCAAGGTATCACATTTTATTCTTGGAAATATAATGGATGGAACTCCTGTCATAGCTGGAAATTTTATTTAGGAAGTGTTTTGGTTGCATGGAATTCCTGAAAAGATCATATCAAATAGGGATGCTCGAGTAACTTCTAGGTTTTGGAAAACCTTGTTTTCTCCATTTGGTACCTAGTTGAATATTAGTTCACCATATCATTTAGAGATAGATGGTCAAACTAAAAAATTTAGCTAGGTACTTGAAGGTTTACTGAGGATGTATTGGATGGATCAAAAATACAAGTGGGAATATTACCTACCATTGGTGGAATTTACATAAAACAATTCCAACCATTATGTAATTAAGATGGCTCCATTCAAAGAATTATATGGTTGGAAATTTCATACTCGTATAAGCTGGGATAAGCTTGAAGATAGGGTAAGCCTAGGACTAGAAATGTTATTGAAAATGGAAGAGAAAGTGGGAATTATTAAGCAAAGATTGGCAGGAGCTAATGATAAGCAGAAAACTTATTCAGATTCTAAGTGGGTACCCAGAAACTTCTTAGTAGGAAAAAAAGGTTTTGTTAAGGGTTAAGACTCATAAGAGTTCTTTGAAGTTTGGAAAATCATCCAAACTAGCTCCATGCTATGTAGGTACTTTTGAGGTTCTTGAAGAGTTTAACCCCATTGTGTATCAAATTTCCTTGCCACCAGCTCTTATACAGATGCACAATGTTTTCATGTCTCTTAACTTAAGAAGTATATACCAGGTGCTAATAATGTTGTCGATTGGAATGCTTTACAGGTTCAACACCCAATCCTAGTAACAATCAAGCCTCTCAGGGTGCTAAGAATGCATAAGCTTCACTTACGAAATAGAGAGGTTCTTCAATGCAAAGTCCAATGAGATCAACATGCAAAAGATTCAACCACCTAGGAAGACTATGTTGAGATCAATCAAAAGTTTCATAATGTTTTACATGCTTTTAAGAGTTCTTGAAAACTATATTGTTCAATCTATGTTTTATTGTTTGAGTCAGATACTTGAGATCATCGAGGATGATGATTCACAAGGGAAGAATATGTTACACCCCATTGTGTGAGTACTTATTTACTTTTAACTAGTTGTGAAAATGCTTTAAATGTGTGTATTTATGCTTTGTATATTTCATAAATACAATAAATGAATATTTGATTCAAATGGAGCTATGAAATGATTTTTTTTATGAAATATATATGATGTAAAAGGTTTTAATTGATTTAGCTAACTACATTTTCAATGTACTAAGTTGGGTGCAAGGAACATATTCAATCCTTTAGAAGAGAGGGGAAGTATCACTCAGTGGAGGAGTATTGGTTGGGAAACCCCTAAAAGAGTATAATTGAGTATTCACGCACACACTTATATGAATAGTCAAGTCTAGTCTATAGCTTGGAAAAGGGTAAGTTATCTCAGTCTTGTTTGTGAATGAACTGGGAAAGGTTATGGTTTTTTTGAGTTCATTCTTGATTTAGTCTAAGTGTTTAAGTTTTTTCACTTGTGAATTCTTCTTAATGCATTACATTTGATCAATCTGTGTTATATACATTGAATGTATATATATGTATACATGTGCATGTCTATGATGAACTCATGCACATGAGTAAGTATGTACATGAGTATACATAGATAGAAGTATCTATGTATGCTTATGAACGAAATACCCATATGCATGGGAATGTCGAATGGAAAAGTTGATATGCATATATACACATATATACTTAATTTACATATGACAATCAATTTTGTTAAATTGTATGAAAGGAGACAATGCTAAATAAATATTCAATATATATATGTACATATACATATGTATTGATATACGCGTATGTTGGAAACATCCATACGAGTGTATTAACACATATAAATATACTTATGTATATATGTATATATATTTATACATGTGCATAATTATTATAAGAATGAATATATGTACATATGCATTTCAAATATTGAAAGAAGTATAGTATAATTGTGTAAGTTGATATATTTGTATATATATATATGCACATATACATAATAACATGTAATATTTTTTATTAGTGTAAAACAGGTTTCGAAGGGGCCCTAAAACCCTATACAAAAGAAAAGGAAACAAAGATAAAGCAAATTGGCTGCCCCACCACCATGAAAACCAAGCTAATTAAACAACAATTAGTACACCATCAACAAACAAAATCCAAAGACACAAAAAGCTAGACATAAGAGAACATAAAAAGCAACAACTAAAGAAGTTCCTTTAACATTCTGGCTGCTTCCAGATCCTTAGATATCACTTTGTCGTGCATTTCCATGATCTCATCAACATCCTTCCTTGGCACCACCTTGTTCTTTTTAGTTTTTCTCTAAGTGCAAACGCTCAGCCCTGTGCCCAAGTCAACAACCTGCATACTCTTGTCAACATCTTCCCCCTCATCCTAGTTCACCAACTCTTTAAACAATGACCTCCCCATCCATTCCCTAGCTTTTTCATTCAGGAACACCAAACCTGCAGTAGAGGACTCAAGCTTCTCCTTGCTAAGATTAATCATCATATTAAGGTATTTACACAATTGTAGGGAGTTCCTCTCCACCATGGATAGCCTAGGACCATGATCTTTTTTCAAATTTTCCATGTCCTCCACCATAAGACCAAGGTTGGAATTCGGTGAATTGACCATACTGAAGATCGAATCCTTCTCCTTCAAGCTTCTAAGGGTAGAGATATTGCAACAAGCAATCATGTCACATTTACTATGGAGGTCCTGAACCTCCTAAACCAACCACATAAGAAAATTAAAAGAGATATCGGCCCCTTCCTTGACTAGCCCAAACACTTGCATAAAGTCCATCGCTCCCCAATACAAGCCCCTCCCCTGATGGGAACTCATGGGTGGGTCATCTTCTTGGAAAGCCTCGGGCGAATCAACCTTATCCTTACCTTTTTCTTTAGGCACCAACACAGCAAGAGAATCCTCCAATTCCACCACACTATTCACCTTTCCCCTAGTTGGGACCCCCCATCACCACCACAATCCAAATCATCATTCACCAAATCCACCACCTCACTGACCTTATTAACCCCAATTCCCTCCTGTAGCTTATCCACATGTTCCTGGGAACACACTGACCCATGTTTCAAAGCCTTCCTCTTACTAGCTTTTCCCTCAAAAACCTCCTCATCATAGGTCATCTGAATTTTGTGTTTCACATGCAATGAGGAAGGCTTAACCTTCTTAGCAGAGATTTTCTTTAACCTATAAGATGGAGTATAATCCAGGTCTGTGTGGTAACCATTCAACCATGCATTAGATTCCTCCTCTATTTTCATCCCAACACTGCCATCCACCTCCTTAATCTAGTAATTCCCACTCACCCTCTCCCTCTTCTTCGACTTATCAAACTTAATATGAACAGGGGACTCAATAACAATATTAAATTTTACATATTCCACAATTAACAAAATCAAACCCATAATAACATGTAATGTTATTATTATATATATATGTATATCATATATATAATATATGTTATATAAATATAAATATAGATAGTGTTGATTTATATATTGAAAGCACTGTATATACTATAAAGTGTATGCTATAAATTGAAACCCGTTTCATTCATATTTGAAATGAAGCACAAGAAACTATATGCAAATGATAAAAGATTAAAACTATTGTTAATATGTGGGAAGTGCTATAATATATGTGTAGTGATATGAGCCAAGTTAATACATGATAATTAGAGGTTAACCAAGTCATCAATTGGAAGTATACCAATCTATAATGCATGGAAATGAACTATGAATAAGTCTTGAGCTTTAAATTGACCAAAAGAATAGGAAACATGCTATTTTGGTGGTGCCAAACTGAAGAAGAGTGAACCAAGTAGAAGTCTCAACATGCAAATACGAATTACAAATGTGATGCAATAAGAATATATGGATTAGTCAGAAGATGAAGTTGGAAAAATAGGTTGATCCGTAGGAGACCATCACCTTTCTTTTCTACTAATCTTTCTTGCTATTCAGTTGATTTAGTTGACTCATTCTTTAGCTATGTTTGTGTCTTTTGTACATTGTTTTCTGCTGCCACCTTTTGTTATCTTTGTCAAGTCAAGCTGTGAGATGTCAATTTTACTACCTTGTTTCCAGTCTTCTGTTGGTGATCATTTTGTATAAATAGATGATACTTTCACCTCATTTGGGACACATTCTTTCTCTCTAAGTTCCTATTTTTCTAAGTGTTACTCTGCTACAATATTAAGCTGCAAGGTTGAGAGTTTTGGTGAGAGTTTAGTGAGGTTTGTTGAGAGATATATTTGAGGGTTTTTGACAAGGAAAGGATTTGTAATCTGTTGGTGGAGGCTAAGCTAGGATACTTGGCTTATCAATTGGAGCTATTTGATTATAGGTATGTTAGTCCTCTACTTCTCTATTATGTTTTAAGTTGAAAAGATTTCTTGCTTTAATGAGTGTTGCTTAATTTGATTGTTATAATAAAGAGATGTCTTTGTGTTTCATATACCCATACAAAGGGATTATTATAGCATATGATGTTTGTTGGAATGATTTCATATGTGTTATTCTATAGACTATGTTAATTTATACTTTAAATAGTCATAGTTATTTAATAAGGAAGTTTGTGAGAGTATGTTTTTAGTTTCAGTTTGATTACCTTAGTGTAAGGTTAAGTAGTAGATATAGGTTGTTCCTAGGGATAAAGATTATCCAATGAAGGGAATTTCCCATCCATAGAATATATGTGATCTTAAAAAATCAAGTTGTAGAGGTGTGTGAATAGGATGACATCCACTCTAAATTTGAGGTGATGAATACTTTGGAAAAAGTAGTGTAAGTTTCCACTGTTTACACTATTAATTCACTGTATTCTAGGTAGAATTTCTAGTCTGGAATTGTCATTACTTTAGGTAGAAGCTACTATATGATTAAGTTATAGTTTGTAGAGCACAACACTATGCTTTGGGAAGGCTAGTTTTATGGGATTATCCAACCAATCTCTTCATTGAAGGGTAGGGCCATCTTACCTGAAAGGTAGATATGCGGGGGACTATAGTAAGTTTGTGGTTGGTGGAAAAGTACTTGAGTGATGCTTCTCCTCTTCAATTGGTGACCAAAGATTTGAAGGTAGTGGACAACCTGGATCATATGTGTTTCTAGTACTGGAAGCTCAGAAGAGATATGTATGTAATTGTTTTCGTTGTATGAAAAGATGTAAACATGTATGCTGTACTTGAGTTTATTCTATATGAAATCAATATTATGAAAAGATTTGTGAAATTACAATGGAATGCAATGAAAGTTAGAAATAGTGTTTATTTTTTATGTACATGTAATTTACATTTTGGAAAAGATTTGAGTTGAACATTGGGAATGTTAAACGTGGTATGAGAGCTACCAGGTTTAAACTATGGAACCTATGTGTTTGCTATGCTTTTTCCTCTAACATTAAATGAGTCTAATATTTGGAATTCTTGTGCTAGGATGGTGCATCTCAGGTTAACTACTAGAAATTCAATGATCAAGAATGAGGGCTACCTATGGGCTAAGAAGGAAAAAGAAACCCTTATTAATACCATTGAGGAACCAACTATGACAACACCATTTGGAGCTAAGTGATACAAATAAAATTAGTCATGCCTTGTTGTGAATTAGGCAAGAAAAGAGAAGAATGAGAGATGAATCCAACTATAATAATTTATCTCCCGTCTCTCTAGAAAAATCAGACTCATTATCACTTTCTTGGGATATGCCCTCAGAATGTAGTGTTATTCCATCTATGTTTTTTAGAGACCCTCGTGTTGTACCCATGATTGAAATCATTGTAATAGCCTTAAGTGGTGAGTTTGAGGGTTATGTACCTCAAAATTATGTATTGAAAGATAAATTCAAGGAATACTATCCTTTTTGGGATAGAGAATAACAAATGAAAGATGAGCAAAAATATGAAGGGTATACCTTGTTGAGCTATGTATCTAAGAGTGAATATGAAGGATACTCTCCTCGTGACTATTTGAATAGTCATTCAATGTAAAACAAGATGTGAATGCCTAATCTACAATTAGCTAACAAGAGACAAATAAACAAGGTTATTCATGTTAGAAATCCAAACAAAGCATTCCCTATGAGATTCTCAATCAAACAAAAACAAGAAAAGATGTTGAAAGCATGAAATAACAAAAGATAAAAGCATGTAATCCTATCTAACTTGATCAAACCTTCATCCCATAGGGGGATTGGTGCTCCTTTGACGTGGAAAGTATACCTTTCCCAATCCTTTTGATAATCTTCAAGATTGTAGATGATTCCAAGTGTATGAGATGATGCAAACAAGCTAAGATATGATGAAAATGGTGTAGATAAGTGATTGCTATGAGTGAAAATTCCTATAATAAACTTGCATGAGATTGTGGATGAAAGAATGAGTAGAGTAACAATGCATGAAGTTGTGGATCAAATGGATTTGATAAATGCCAATTTCCATCAAAGATAGTGATAGCAATTTGGATGATTGATGGATGAAATGAGCATAATGACTTTGCATGAGATGATTGATCCATTTCAAGTAGAAGAGGAATCTACTTATAGGAATGAAGGGTTTAAGAATGGATGAAATTGGTGAATTTGGGACTAAGAATGGAAGTGTGTGGAGCATGTTTTGGAGAATGTGTAGAGTTAAGGCATGTAGGTGTATGTGTAAGAGGATGTAAGAGAATTGAATGAATATGGGTGAGATGTAAGAGAATGTTGTTGAGGGTGTAAGAGGGACAAGATGGCATGCAAGTGCAATTAAATTCCCTTATAAGAGGTATTTATGAGTTTGTAAGAGGCTTTAAAAGCCATTTGGAGGGAAATTGAATGAAGGGGTGGTTGGGAGGAATATTCCTCAAATATGCCTGTGAGGAAAAAATAGGCTATTTACTTAATTAAAAGAAATAATTTTCATGTGCAACTTGGTTAGTTGACCATGAGTTGATTTAACTTTGGTGAAGTTAAAAGCTAGATAAATGGGTAATGAGGATTAGGGAGTGATTATAGTTAATTAATTTAGAATTAGCCAGCTTAAGTGGGTTAGGGGAATTTAATTAAATGATTTGATTTTAATTAATAAGGATGAACATTAGTCAGAAGAAAGTGAATTAATACAATAAAGTTAATTATTTGATTAATAACAAAAGTTGATGAATTTAACTAAATAATAAAGATTATTTAATTAATTGGTTAGTTCGAAGTGATTTAAGAAGAAATGATGTTGGTTAATCAGAATCAGATGTGTAATACCAATCAGGATTATTTAAATTTCTACACAAAGATATTGAAATCCTTATGAATAAATGAAAATCATATTCTTATCAAACGTGTGCATAAGTTTTTCAATAAAATGTTTATATGTTAAAATATGGTCTTGTTTGATGTTTTGAAAACAAATAGTAAAATTTCTTAGAACTAATTCCATGAAACCCTCTAGGCATACTTCAACTTGAAAACAGTTAGAAAACACACTAACCTTAGGGAAAGTCAGGAAGTAGGGTAGGGGGTTGAGAATGTTGAAGCCAAGTTGGATCACATTCTGGAAATGATGGACGAAACCAAGGAACATATAGGGAACCTTGAGCAAGAAGTAAGGGGTAAAGAAAGGGTGGAAGAATAAATACCAAATGAAGATGAGGAAGTACCCAATGAGGAAGAAGAAAAAGGAAAAATTTCTCGAGACCACACCCATGTTAATGAACATGAGACTAATAAGACACAATCTCAGTCTAAAACTAAAAATAGTAAGAGAAGACATGTGGCAACAAAATTATCAAAAGTTATGAGAAAAATTACTCCTCCAAAATTTGAAGGAAGTACCAAAGGAGATGAGGTTAAGGCATGGTTGATTTAAATGGAAAAATATTTTGAGATTAAAAACTATTTTGAGGTCACAAAAGTTGTTTGGGGAGCCTTCCAGTTATCTAGAGAAGCTTCTAATTGGTGGATGAAAAAAATATGGAATTATGACTTAGTTCACTAAGGAAAACATGGAATGAGTTTGTCAATTTTTCTTGGAAAATGTGGTTACCCCAAATTTTTTATGATCAAAAGCTCCCTGATTT
The DNA here is from genome assembly GCA_007258455.2 of Sequoia sempervirens. Taxonomy (NCBI): domain Eukaryota; kingdom Viridiplantae; phylum Streptophyta; class Pinopsida; order Cupressales; family Cupressaceae; genus Sequoia; species Sequoia sempervirens. The sequence goes on along the minus strand of VDFB02021101.1, from coordinate 2,958 downwards.
TCAAAATTTGAAGCAAGGAGACTTGTCAGTGAATGAGTATTGGGAGAAATTCACCCATCTTTTTGAGGTATGTTCCTATGTATCAAAAAGAAAAGAAATTAAAAATTAAAAATTCATTAGGGGATTGAATAATCAAATAAGTGGTGAAGTTGATGTTCATTGTCCAAAAACCATGGATCTAGTTTATGATAAAGTGATTAAGTAGGAGAAAAGTTTGAAAGCTATCTCAAATTATCGAGAAAGGAGTTAAAAGAATTTCAAAAGGCTTCAGGAAAATCAAATTCCAAAGAAGTTTGGTGGAGGACTCAATTCTCAGAGGAAAGGGGACAAAGGATCTTGAAACAATTAGAGTGAACCTAGAAGGGATCGTGGAGGAAGAAACTTCAACAACAACAACCACAACATTGGAGGAAATGCCAATAATACTGTTAAGACTGCAAGGAGAAGAGGAACGATGAAAGGATGTCTTAATTGTGGAGGGGATCATTATGTTATTAGTTGTCCTAACATGCCATGAGGATCATGGCCTCAAGGAAATTCTCTATCTCCCCAATGAGCTGGACACCAACAAAGGATCCATGCCGTTATGGATAATTGGCAAGCTGAGTTCTAGATCACTCTGATAGAAACTTTAGGTATTTTTTTGGTATACCTATTTCTATTCTTATTGATACTAGAGCCACAATTTTTTTTGTTTCACTTAGAATAGCTAGTCAAATTTTGAGAAAGGCTAGTTACATGTAAAAGTATCGGGTTGTAGAGTATGCAAACCAGACAAGAGCTGAGGCGAGGCAATGCCTTTTTGAGGCTAGGGTTGAACTTCCAAGTTTTTCTACAAGGGTCAATTTGTAAGTAGCACCCTTAGGATCTTATGATGTAATATTAGGGATGAATTGGCTTTGGAAGCATAAAGCTAAGGTGGATTGCCATGCTAAGACTGTAGAATGCTTAGATGACCTAGGTAGTCAAGTATCTTTGCAAGGAACACCTAGGGAAATAAAATTGCACCAAATATCAGCTGTATAGATGCATAAGGCTAAGAAGAAAGGATGCCAACTCTTTGTAGTTAAAATAGAAAAATTGGAGGAAAGTGAGGAATTCATTTCTCAAGAAGCTGAAGAAGGTGAAATGGTGGAATCTAGAGAAACAGCTATGGAGAAGTATCCTATTCTTTAGAAATTTGTGGATGTCTTTCTAGATGAACTACCTAGGATGCCTCCCAAAAGAGTGTTTGATTTCACCATTGACCTTGTACCTAGAATGGAACCTATATCCAAGGTACCCTATAGAATGACCATAACAAAACTTATGGAACTTAAGGAACAAATAGAGGAGTTGTTGTAAAAAGGGCTAATAAAATCTAGTGTTTCACCTTGGGGAGTGCCAGTAATCTTTGTAAAGAAGAAAGATGATACCCTGCACTTATGTATCGATTATTGAATGGTTAACAAAGTTACAATTAATAATAGGTATGCTTTGCCACACATTAATGATCTTTTCGATTAGATGTGAGGAGCGGCGATGTTTTCCAAAATTGATCTATGGTCAAGTTATCATCAATTGAGGATCAAGGATGAAGAGAGTTTTAAAATTGCATTCAGGACTAGATACAAACATTATGAGTTCATAGTCTTACCTTTTGGACTTACGAATGCACCAACAACATTCATGAACTTGATGAACAATGTATTTAGAGACTGTGTGGACAAATTTGTATTAGTTTTCTCAGATGATATATTAATCTAGTCCAAGAATGAAGAAGATTATTTAAGGCATTTGGAAATTATTTTACAATGGCTAAGGGAGCATAAGCTTTACGAAAAACTTTCCAAGTGCACCTTCTTCTAGAAGAAAGTTCAGTATCTTGGTGTAGTGTAGAAAAATGTAACCCTCTACATTTTCACACTTGTTTGGGCCCTCCCTACTAAAATTGGGCTTCTTTATGCCTTATTTGGTCCTATTTTGCATCCACAAGCCTTATTTAATGCATCTTTCCAAGGATAATCCTAATACATATCTAATGACCAATCATAATTTAATGATTTTGGGTTGTGTGTCCTAAGTTTAGTAATCTGGGACTCATATGCCACCTTGGGCATATGGGTCCCACCTATGTTTCGGGGCGTGAACCTAAATTTGACATTAAACTTAAATTTTCTTGAAATTTGTGTCCGAAGCTTAGGCTACTGGGACTCATACCCACAACTAGCCTATGAGTCTCGATTAGCTTGGACCTATTTTGAATTCAAACTCTTGTCAGGATTTTATTCTCCTAGATTTGATGTTAGCTTGTAGTGTTGTAATTTCAAAAAAATTGGCATAAACAAGTATAGATACAAGGTTATTTCACATATTTTCTCCTAGTAAGTTTACATGTCATCTAAGATTTCAAGTATTCAAGCACTATAGTAAATTTATGATCAAGAGCATTCAAGAGCTGATTATCAAGTATTTTGGAGCTACATTTAAGAATCAAGTATCATGTCAAATTCATCATATATCATGTGTGTTTTCTAGCTAACATTTGTGATGTAGGTTCTCATGATTTAAGAAAGTATTCAAGTCAAGGTCCATAGCCTTTATTCAAGTGTCAAGATCTACATTCATGCTATCCATTTCATACAAGCTTGTAGCCTTTGTTACAAGGGTTTGGTGAGTTGCAACATAGCTTATTTTTTCATTCATCATTCCTTCATTCTATTTAATTTCATTTCAAGGTTTGATTACTAAAACAGGGTTTGACCAAGGAAAAGCCCTATCCACTAAAAAACAACATTTTTACCTCTCTTTGATGTGTTATTTGTAGATTTAGGTTGAAGATCCATTGAAGAGAAAGATTGGAGAAAGTTGTCAAAGTTGTCACCTTCCTTACAAGATTATCGAAAGCCACCTATAGGTCAAAATTCAAAGTTTCAAACTCAAAGATTGGAAGGGAGAGAAGCTATAGGAGATCACTAG
>VDFB02021098.1:0-16396 GCA_007258455.2 Sequoia sempervirens | reverse complement strand
ACCAAACAATCTATTTCAAAAATTAACTAGGGTCTTAGATAAGCATCCTGTAGAAAAAATTGTTAGTAGTTTTCAATATCGTCTTCGTCAATCGTCCTGCAAAAACTTGTTAACTCCAAAAGGCCACACGCTGAAAATAAGATATTAGTAACACACAAATTAATTGAAAATTTTAGATTTCTAAAAACAGAAATAAAGTTTACCAACACCATGCTTGTTGTGTTACCAAATGATGCATCAATATTTTCTTCCACTGTGTCTCAAGATTCACCAACAATTGCGGTTCAGACTTCGATGCATCGTAGTTTTTCTCGATGCTGCCGCTTTCCGTGTCGACGCGTTTAAGAAGTAAATTAAGGCCAGCTCACAAACTGATACCGCTCCATACAAAACCTACAAAAATCAAAATAAAAGTTTTCCACTTCGGGATACCAAGATGGTGTCTTCACGCTGGGTTCACCAAATGTAACGCCAAGAAAGTGCACAAGAAATAGATTAGAATCAAACATGCAATGCTAAATCTAAATGCAAATCTAATGTTAAGAAACAAAGAACAAAGGAAAGTAAAATGTAAACAAACTGAAACAATCTCACCAATTTCAAATGTATTTCCATGATTCATCTCGATTTCCTTTCTCCATTTTGCTTGTGTAGTATAATTGCCCTAAGATTTTTAGTAATTCGTGTAAGTATAGCCTAAGATAATGATTAGCAAAATATCGAAGATTCAAGACAAGTGCTCACAAGATTCAAAAAGAGATTTCAATTTTTGAGAGAGATTGGAATGAAGAATGACAAATCAATTTATAGAAAATTAATTATTCGAACGACAAGTCAGGATTGAAAGATTAACGGACGGTTGAGATCGACAGATTAGACATGCATTCTGATAACTGTTAGAGGTGACATGAGTGATACAAATTAGAAATATGATTAAAGATTAAATAAATGATTTAATCTTCAGTTTGGTATTCGAAAATAGAAGAAATATCTTTGCATGATAAAGATAAAGATTGATTAAAGCAACTCTTGTTCGAATGCATGCACAAGATTTAATTAATTAAATAGGAATATTTAATTAATCCACATGTACACGCAAATGAGTTAGAACTGGATGATTGAATGTTTTGTGAAGAGATTACTTTCGAGAAGCATACTTAGACGGTAAATCCAAAGAAGAGTTAGCGATTAAAATAGATGTAATTCGAGTCAAAGTGAATACTTAGATAACTCACGATTATCTAAAATATAGAGGGAATGTGTATTTAAAATGAATTTATGAATTAAATAATTCATTTTAATTCAAATTTCGATATTTTGAAGAATAAATTAAAATAAATAATATTTATTTAATTAAGTGATGAAGGGATTTTAAATGAATAATTAAATAAATAAAAGAAATTTATTTAATTATAGTTGAGAGAAATATGATAAAGAGTAAATTAAATAACAATTTTATTTGAATTTGATGAAAGAAAAGGTTAATTAGTAACATAATTAAATAGAATACATTTATTTAGTGTCGGATAGAATAAAGAAAATGTGAATTAATTTAAATAATCCAAGATTATTTTAATTAATAAGAAAATGAAGGCTATAGGAATAATTAAAATGAATTGACATTATTTAATCATGACCATGAAAAATACGAATTATGAAGAATATTGAAGTCGCAGGCTTAAACCAATTTTCGGTGTCTACATTTGCCCCTCTTTGATACAATGTCATTTTGACGATGTGTCAAAGAAAATCGATAAGAAATATGCCCCAGTAATGCTCCAGTGTAAAACAGGTGAAGGTATGCCCCCTCGGGAAAATTGACAAATTTTTGAAAAGTTAATAAAAATTTGGAAATAGTCCCGATTAGACCATTGAATGGCCAGAAATGCAGTGGAGTTTGCAGAATTGAGGTTGGAAATGTCAGGGATGGGTATGGGCTGATCGAAATGGGAAGTTAACATGGCCAATAGGACATAAATGCCACCTAAGCCCTAGGTATATATAGGAATATGGGTAAAAACCAATTTATTTTCACCCACTTAGCCCTAGAATTGAGAATTTGCTCTGCACCCACAGTGAGGATGTCGCCTGTTCCGCACACTCATTATCGCACCTACAGGATCCAGAACTTCCAAAGGCCAGTCGACGCGGACCCCCCAGTATGTACCTCAAACTTGGCTTTTGAAAATTTTCATTTGCGCATGTTTTTATGCATTTAATGTAAGTTTTAGTTATGCGTCATTTTAATATAGCATCGCATGTGTATGCACGAACAACGCATCTATGTGAGAAAAACTACATTTGCAAATATACGTTGTCTGTTTAGCGTAAGTTTATGGCGTTTCAACACATTTGTATGTTAAGGAAATGCATGTGATAATCTGCATCGCATGTGCATTTAGAATAGACGCATTTATTTTCTGTGAACCGCATTTATATTTTCTTTGACGCAGTCAGTGTAATTTCAATGCATATGTTGCTATGCACCGCATATGTAATATTTTGAACCGCAAGTGAAAACAACGACGCATGTGTCTAATGGAATGATGCATCTGTATGTTATGCACCGCATATGTGGAAGAATGATGCATTTGCAAAATAGTAACGCATGTGCAAAAAAGTAACGCATTTGCAAAATAGGTAGTGATAGTCAGTTTGCATTAGAATAGATGTTAAAAGCTGAGATATGGCATGTATAATCCTATGGCAGGTCGTGCTAGATACCGTATATACACGAGAGTTGAGACCGACGACCTTTCAGTTCAGGGACAACTTGCGGAGTGGGGAGTGACATTTCCTATGGCACCTTGGTCTTCTTCATGTGACAGACATGCCCGAGATTCAGGCGAATCATAGTTTATTGACAGCGTTATGCGAGCGGTGGCACTCAGAGACATCCTCATTTCACCTACCGACTGGAGAGGCCACTGTTACATTGGAGGATGTGTACAGGATACTTAGACTCCCTATTAGAGGCACACGAGTTAGGTATGATACCCAGAGGGGTGTTGCCAATATGTACAGATACTATCCGCATGCAGACATTAGATAGCTGGGATTCGACCACTATGAGATTAGGTGGCGTGTGTTAGCCTAGAGGTATAGGTAGCTAGACTGTTTGGTATGTACTTTGATAGGTGGTATAGTACTTCTTGACTGTCGAGGTCATGGTTTTCCTATGGGGTGGGGGGAGATGCTGGTAGGGATGCTAGAGAGACGGGAGGTGTATGCATGGGGTCCTTGTCTCCTTAGTATGTTGTACTTTCATTTACATGATATTGCCTACCGAGATGTGTAGTCCATGAGTTGTGGTACCACGCTCCTGATGGTATGGGCGTGGGAGCACATCACCCTTTTTTCGACCACCAGTTACAGTTGACCTACCACACGGAGCCCCTTATGCCTTCCACTATGCGGGGGTGAACACTCAACACCATATAGGAGATACGGGTTATTTCAGGCATGCTATAGACACAATGGTTCAGTTTACATGGAGACCATACCTGGGATACACAGAGTGGTCAGACGAGAATGAGCATTTTCTGTTTTGCGATAAATTTCTTAATTTTGAGGAAAATGACAGTGTCACATGTCCACATTATAAGAAGCGTCATTTGCTAGAATCATGTCTTGTAGGGTTGGAGAGGTACGCAGAGAAATTAATATACTTGAAGGATGGTGAGTTTAGATACATGCGAGAGAGATCCTTATGAAGTCCAAAAGATTCTAGTGGCCTGGTAGAAGCCAAAAGTGAGTACATTGAGGAAATTCCATGGGGATGGAGATGGTCCTTGAGACCGGGGACCCTGGCCAGGAGTATGACGGTGGTGGGGCGGTTCAGGGCTACGATCCCCTTGTGAGATCCAGGCCCGGCGTCGGTGCGGCCGGTGAGGGCAGGGTCCATGAGGCGGGCCAAAGGCCCGAGAGGTGAGGTGGGGTGAGGTGGAGGAGAAGCGTGTGATACCAGGAGATATTGATGAAAAGCCCAGGTGGAAGGCGTGGAAGCGAGAGCGAGGCGCAGGCCGGAGGGGCCGAGGCACTGCTTATCCTTGTCCAGTGAGGAGGACAAGGGGAGGGAGATGTAAGCGATGGAACATTGGTAGAGGGAGGGAGGATAATATATGATGGGAGGGAGGTGCCTGCAGGAAGCCTGTTCTAGACATCCCAGAGAGCCAGGAGGTCTCGAGGGAGGTAGGCGGGAGAGGAGATTGATGCCTTGGGCTTATTGGGAACCTACTAGGAGGATGATGAGGAGGATGATGATCATGAGAGAGAGATTTAGGATCAGATCCTAGAGGAGCTGGAGGAGGAGGAGGATGGGGTAGTGAGGGTCAGACAGGATGAGACAGGGTTAGTAGATCCTGATATTGCTACATTACGAGCCCAGGTTGCCTCCCTAGAGGAGCAGATGAGAGTCCTCATGTCCGAGAGGGATGCGCATTAGATGGAGAGGGACAAAGCAGTGATGGATAGGGATTAGGCTATAGCTCAGAGACAGGAGACTGAGTAGAGATTTACAGAGCTCAGGGCATTGTGCACAGGACCATCAGCTGCTTTTGCCAGAGAGCTAGTCAGAGCTGGGGAGAGAGATATTATTAGGATCTTTATGAGGCAGAGGTTCCACCAGAGAGACGGGTTCCCAGTTTCTCAGAGGCACATAGTAGTAGGTCCCAGACTAGGACCCACACTAGGACAGTTAGCACACAGGGGGTGGAGTAGCCACATAGAGTAGGTCCGTATGATAGACCTCCCTCAACTCACAGGTCGTTGGGTTCCCATCATCATTCCTCCACACACTCCAGGCATGATAGCAGTGGCAGTTCAGGATAGGGATACTTCTTGAGATGCATCAAGACATTGTATGATGATCCTATAGCCTGCGGGCTTCCATGTATTATTGATACATTATGACATTGTGATGTGACGCAGCTGAACGAGATATACATATAAATGATTTTGACGGTGATTCTCATGATATGCATTTCTATGTATGGATTATGCAGTCTTTATTTATACATGTGATGTTTATATGATATGCCTATGTGATGGATGATCATATTTATTTTATGATGTTTATGCAGATAATAATATAATGTTGATTCTATATAATGTATGCGATTTATAAATTATGAGATGCAATATGATGTTATATGTATAATGTCGGCTACATGTGATGCTATACAAATGCAATGTGATGCATGTATTTACCTTTGTTTTGTACATGGAATGCTTATGATATGTATTGTTTGATGATGAATGCTTATTATGCCATGATGATCTAGATATGAAATATGCCTATATGTATGTATTTTTCTAACATGTACGTGGATGCAGGATGATGTATAATGTTTTGTGTCACAGGACTCCGTCATAATGCAAGAAAGAAGAACTGTTAGTGCGGAAAGAAAGATTGAGAAAGAACGAAAGATAGGAGATAGATGTTAGTATTAGCAATCTTCGATATTTCACTGTATCACAAAAGGTATTGCACTTTATCATCATTGGGCGGGACTAATACAAATGGAGAAAAACACCATGATATGACATAAATCAAGGTGTGCAAGGTCATCCACTTACTGTGTGACGATCCACAGACGAGTTATTAAATTAACTCATACTAAAGACACAAAGGCTGCCCCGATCTTTTGTCCGGGACAAACTACGGACATCGACAAAGTAAAAGATGGGTCAGAGACATCATTGCTCCTCTAAATCCTTCATGGGACATCCTTGAAGGCTTAGTAACGCGTAAAATCAAATTTAAAAGGCGATTCGACAGACAGCAGTCAAAGAAAATAGAATTCTGATACATCGTTGCTTCTCTAAATCCTTCATGGGACATCCTTGAGAAAGCTAGTAACCTAATTCCCATCATAAAGTCAACTGAAAAGATAAGATAAATAAGTCAAAAAGTCAAAAAGCTAGTAAAATATTTGTCAAAACTTGATTTGTTTTGATTGATAAAAGGATTGATTGACAGAGCCTGATTTCAAGAGATACACATACCGGATAATACTTTGAGTCTGGTTTTGATGTTATGACTATCTGTATAAGGCATGACAAAGCCTGGTTTCAGAAAGACATGTATCGTATAAGATGTTGAGTCAGATGCCGTTGATGTGATAACCTGTGTAAGGCTATGTTTGATTGTTTGACCTTGTCAATTATGCAGGAAGGACTCATCCTGTATAAGATAGATTGTTTTGCTGATATCAGTATTCAGGAAGGACTCATCCTAAACAAGATATAGGTTGATTGCTATGATGATGTCTGTTTCCAGGAAGGACACATCCTGTAGAAGACATTAGTTGATCTGTTTTGATTGTTTTTTTTTTGGCAAGTTGGTTGATTTGACTTAGAGACATTGCTGACTTGTTCACCAGATTGATGCATGACTTGATATGATATGCTGACAATTGACTGTATGTGACGAAAAACCCTAAAGGACTGACCTAATGCGGCCTCGGGGGCTCATCGATTGATGGCCTTGCCTACGTTATACACGCAGAGACCTCGTAGTTCGACTTGACTTTAACTGACAAGACTAACTACAAATAGAAGACGTGTGTGAAAGTGAATGTGACGAACCCTAATGGACTGACCTAGTGCGGCCTCAGGGGCTCATCAATTGATGGCCTTGCCTACGTTATACACATAGACCTCGTAGTTCAACACGACCAACGACCTTGTCATATAGACATATGGATTGAATCATGAATTTATATAGACAAACCTAAACAGACTGACCTAATGCCTCGGGGGAAAATCAGTAGATGGCCTTGCCTATGTCCAGTCGCAGAGGCAACGTAGTTCGACAAACGAAAAAGACTAACAAGTGCGACTGACTTTGACTCTATTTTTGGATTTTTGAAATGTTTTGATTTTTTTGTCCTTTTGAAGTTTTCTGACGTTTTTGTGTTTTCTTCGGTCATTTTGCGATGTTCATGGATTTTCCATGGTTTTACGTCTCCAACACAACCAATGTAAGAAGCAATATGACACATGCCAAGTGTTTGCCCCTAGTCGAGTATAAGACCAATTGACTATGAATAGGGTAAAATGGGGGATATGAAATGCGCTCGATGTCAATCATTCCAAGTTATGGGAAATACTACCACTTATTATGAATGGTATATACAAGTGATGGATATGAAAGATAAGGGATATGTATAGGGATAGGTACTATGTACAGGGATAAGGGATATGTACAGGGGAGTGGACTATGTACAGGGAAGTGGACTATATACAATGATAAAGACTATGTACAATGATAAGGACTATGTACAAGGATAAGGACTATGATTAGAATAATAGTAGACAAAGGAGCAAAGTTAACTACACATGGCACCTGTTTGCCAGGTTTTCACCTTGATAACGATTTTTTTGTGATTTTGTGATTTTTTTGTATTTTTGCTAATTAAGACAAAGGCTCCCAGAAGCTATGCGTAGAACTTCTTCAGATGTAGACTATTGATTGGTGAGGACAATGGTTCCCCTTCAGGAGTAGAGAGTTGGTATGCTCCTGATCCAAAAGCTTCCGTAACAACATAAGGTCCTAACCAATTTGCTTCAAACTTTCTTGGTTTTTCTCTTTCTGCTTGATTCTTTGGGTTCTCCATTAAAACTAGGTCACCAATGCCAAAGTTTCTATTCAATACCTTCCTGTTATAGCTACGATGAAGGCGATTCTGATATGCTTGAAGATGGTCTAATGCCTTCTGTCTTCGCTCATCCAGGAATTCTATCTCATGTAGTCTTGATATTCGGTACTCTTCATCATCAATGTGGCCTTTCAGGGATACCCTTAGGGAAGGAATCTCGACCTTAATAGGCAGAATAGCTTCAAAACCAAATACAAGTGAATATGGAGTAGCACCAGTGGGAGTATGGATACTTGTGCGATAAGCCCATAAGGAAAGGTTAAGCTTTAAATGCCAGTCACAACCAGCATCATTGAAAGTCTTCTTGAGGATTCTAATGATGGTCTTGTTAGATGCCTCTGCTTGGCCATTACCTTGTGGGTAGTATGGAGTGGAAAAGTGATGTTGGATATGAAATTCATCACATAGGTGGCAGACTTCTTGCTTCTTAAATGGGCGGCCATTATCAGTGATTATGGACTGAGGGACACCATAGCGACAGATGATATAGTTCAGGATAAATTTAGAAATTTGTGTGCCAGTAATGTATGTCATAGGAATGGCTTCAATCCACTTCGTAAAATACTCAGTGGTAGTAATAATGAATTTGTGTCCATTAGATGATGTGGGGTGGATCTTACCTATGAGGTCGAGTCCCCATTGGGAAAAGGGCCATGGTGACGTTATAGGATGGAGCTCCTGTGTTGGCGCATGTATCAAGTCTCCATGAACTTGGCATTGACGACATTTCGTTACAAAGAAATATGAGTCTTTTTCCATAGTAGGCCAATAATAACCCAGTCTCATAATCTTTTTGGCTAAGGTAGGACTGCTAGAATGGGAACCACATATACCCTCATGCACCCCACACAAGGTTTCTTGTGCTTCAGTAGAATCAAGACATCTCAGTAGGGTATTATCTAAGGCGCGTCTATATAGAGTGTCTCCAACGATGGTGTATTTGGCTAACTTGCGGAGGAATGTCCTACGTTGGTTATTGGATAGGCCAATGGGTATGACTTCACATGAAGGTAATCATAGATTTCTTTGTACCATGGGGAATCAGGACCAACAATGTCACACACCATTTCAGAATCTGGGATATCATAGGCTGGACCAAAAGTATTCTACCAAGAACTCAAACTTAGGCACATTGTTAGGAATGCCAAGAAGTGATGCAATTGTAGCCATAGCATCTGCTGCCACAATTTTAAAACATGAGGTATTTGATGAAATTTGACTTTGTCAAGTACTCTTTAAAACTATAAATACATGCACTTTCGTATGGAGCAAGCTTCTCATCCTTAGTCTCATAATCATCATTTACTGACCACGTTTACTGGAATCCCCATATACTTGTAAAGGTAATTTTCCATGGTGCCATCGTAACCATCACTAGAGGCTTCATACTGCCATGTTGTTAGTGCATGGAAATGCAATCTGAATGACTTAGGGATGGAATCACCGTGGTGTGATAAACAATATCCCAACCTAAACCATGATTTGTAATAGCGAGCCATCCAGAAATTACAATTTTACCATGTTATGTTTGTATCAATTGTGAATATGAACTCATCGGGGAAATTACAACTAATGGGTGATCTTCTATATGGAATTAAATTCAGCGATAAACCAATGACCTGTCCCTTAATAGCCTTTCTTTCTACATACTAGATATCATACTCACTAAGTATCATAACCCATTTGGCTAGTCGCCCTGTTAATGCTGCCTTGCTAAGAAGATATTTTAGAGGGTCTATTTTAGCAATCAACATTGTTTGATGGTTTAGCATATAGTGCCTCAATTTTTGAGTAGAAAATACTACTGCAAGACAGGCATGTTCAATGGTACTATAGTTGAGCTCATAACCTACCAAAGTTTGATTGATATAATAGACTGCCCTTTCATGAACTTCATCGTCATTCTGTGCCAGCAATGCTCCAAGTGATGAATGGGTTGCTATAATATAAAGAATCAATGGTCTTCCTTCAATAGGTGACATTAAGATAGGTGGTGTGAGTAAATATTCTTTAATCAGTTGAAAATCCTCTCTAGACCTGGTTGTCCATGCAAAGGGTACTCCTTTCTTAAGTAGATGTTGAAAAGGATGTGTCTTATCTGCTAACTACACTATAAATCTTCTGATAGATTACAACCTTCCCTATAATGTCCTTATTTGACTAATATTAGTGGGTGGAGGCATGTCCATGATTGCTTTTACCTTAGCCGGATCCACTTCAATGCCTCGTCTAGAAATGATATAACCTAACAGCTTTCCTAACTTGACTCTAAACACACATTTCTTTGGATTGAGTCTCACTTTATACTTCTCCAGCCTCTGAAAGATCTTGTCTAAAACCTGTAAATATTTTTCCCTTGTCTTGGATTTTACAATAAGGTCATTGACATAATCCTCCATAAGAGTGTGTACTAGATCATGAAAGATAGTAGTCATGGCACATTGATAGGTTGCTCCAGCATTCTTGAGTCCGAAGGGCATAACATTCCAGCAATACGTTCCCCAAGGACAAGTGAAAGCCGTCTTAGGTTGGTCTTTAGTTGCAATTCTAATCTGGTTATATCCTGAAAATCCATCCATAAGGGACAACATCTCATATCCTGCTGTCATGTCAACTATCATGTCTATATTAGGCAAAGGAAAGTCATCCTTAGGACAAGCTTTGTGGATATCTCTAAAATCAGTATAGATGCGGATGCCCCCAATTGGTTTAGTGACTGGTACAAGATTGGAAATCCAATCTGCATAGTCGATAGATCTGATGAAACCAACGTCTAAGAGTTTCTTGAGTTCTGCCTTGACTAATAAAGCAATCTGTGGGTGCATTTTTCTCAATTTTTGTTTCACTGGTTTGGCACCTGGTTGTAAGGGAAATTGATGCAGAACAAGTTCAGGGTCCAACCCCGGCATGTTGGCATATGACCAAGCAAAATTTATCTATCTCTATGCAAAGAAGTTATGAAACTCCGGCTGCTCTTCTGTTGTCAATGACACTGCAAAATAAACCAGTCAAGGATTCTCTTTGGTACCTATGTTGACTTCTACTGATTCTTCAACGAGCATGGGTGACCTTTCCTATGCAACGGGGAGAATGTTCAAACCTCCATCCTTAGGTGCCCCAAAGGGGTTTTCACCTTTGGATGCGTCCTTTCTTTTTACTTTCCCATTGTCTAAAGGTGCCTTTCGGTTTTCACCTAGAGACTCATCCTTTTTATCTTGTTTATTCTTTTTCTCATTTTTGCGACTGGAGGGTTGAACAGATTCCCCAAACTATGCTTTGTTATCCAAGTCAATAGTAAAACCAGCCTTATGATCACCGTTTGGTATGCCTTCTTGTAATCCCAGGAACTCAACAATTGCTTCGTCGTTCTCAGAAATGTCTAAGACGGGCATGTCTTGTTGGTCCCAATCAATGAGTTGGGGATAAACTAAGGGCATGTCATCATCGAAGTTATCAAAGTTTAATGGAGTCAAGGTAAAGATTGAATTATTCATATGGTTACAAAAGTCTTGTACTAGGTCCTTTTTTCTCTTAGGTTTGGGTCTAGGTGGATGGATAGGTGGGCCTAATGCCAAGGTTTGACTATCGAAAATAGGTGGGTCAGGTTGCCACAAGGTAGGATCAAGTGATTCCCAATAGTAGTGTTTAAACCACTCCTCCTTTGTCATTTTCTTTGGTGGACAAGAATTCAAGGGATTGGGTGAGGAACTTAGCATCGAGTCAAGTTCTCCAAATAACTTGTCAAGGTCCATGGAAGAAGTAGAGGACAGGGAATCCCACTCATAATCGTTAGAGTCGGGGGAGTCACAATGATATTGGTCCACTAGTTCATGAGATATCTTAATATCTTCTGAAGGACTTACTTCCTCAAGTAAGGGTAATGGGGTACTAGGAACGCCAATATGAATCAGTTGAAACCCTAGCCCTACTCCTTTTGGCCACTGAGAAACAAATATTGGTTCAATCCTCCCATCTTGGTTTAAGCCTAAACCACTCTGTCCATCATATCCTTTGCTTTGCATGATTTTGAAACCCTTTCCATATAGATTTGTAGGAATATGAGCAAGTAAGAGGGGTTCCTCATCATCTTCCCTATACAGCTAAGGAGTGACATCTTCTGTATCTATGACCTCTTTGCTTAATTCACCCCATTTAGTAAAAGTTGTTGTGGGAGGAATGTGTATAGTGACCATAGATTGTCTCCTATCCGATGTAGGTAAACCGTATGACTTAGGAGGAATCAAATGGCTAACACAATAAGAAGTTTTCATGTAATACTCTCCACAACCCTTGTCTTGGATCTCAACCCTAGGAGTGGTAGGAACTGAGGGTGAAATAGATGTTCGAGTGAGTGTGGCTGGATCAACATAGGAGGATGAATTGGATGATGAGGCCTCTTGGTTTACTGGCACTTGGCGTTGGGGGATCTCCTTTAGATTGGTGCAATACTGGAAAGGATCCAGATCACCATCTATAGTTATTTCTGTGCCATTGTAAGGGAATTTAAGACACTGATGATATGTGGAAGGGACCGCCTTCATGGCATGAATCCATGGTCTACCTAGCAGAAGGTTATAAGGAAGGGTGAGATCCAAGACCTGGAACTTTGTCTCCATCATCGCAGGACCAATTCTGATAGAAGTGTTACGACTCCCTTTTTTTTTTCTTTCCTCATCATCATAAGCTTTAATGACAATACTCTTGGTAGTTTCTACGCATGATTCTGAGATACCTAAAGCCTTAATTAGTTTTAAAGTGCATAGATTTAACCTTGCTCCTCCATCTACCAAAACTCATCTAACTTTGGTGTCATCAACAAGGACTTCTAGATGTAAAGGGTCATTGTGGTTCGTCTTTTCAATTGCATAGTCTTGTTCAGAAAACATGGCATGGTGATTATTGGTCAAGTAACCCACCATTTCCTGGAAATGATTGACATCAAGATCATTAGGGACCGTGGTGTTCTGTAAAGCCTTATCAAGGATAGATCAATGCTCAGGGGAAATACGCAACAATTCCAAGATTGAGATTTGGACTGGGGTTTTCCCCAACTGGTCAAGAAGGTTATATTGTAACTTGGAAGGTTGGGGTGTTTGCTGTGATGGAGGGCCTTGGATAGTGAATTTAGTACGACAAGTATTGACCGCACACTCAGGATTAGTATTGATAATAATGGTATTGATATTCTCATCAGCGGCGCGAAGGCAGTGAATGATTTTTCCACTATTATAATCGTGCTTGACACTGGCATAGTTGGCTGACATATTGGTCTTATTACTCGAACTGGGGACAGTTCCTTTCCCATGGTCATGTAGTGGGTCAGAAAATACTTGATGATCAGTGTTTGATGACTTTTGTTTTTGTCCACTAACTTTAATAATTCTCCTTTCGACAAGATCCTATATGATATTCTTCAGTTGTCGACAGTTTTGTACGTTATGTCCCTTAGTTCTATGATAATCACAAAAGGCATTGTCATCCCACAAGGCTGGTTTAAATTGTCCTAGATCGTATTGTCTTGGTTCCTGCAGCTATATGAGATTATGTTGTAACAGTTGTTTGAACACTGACTCAATGGGTTCCCCTAAGGGAGTGAACTCACGTTTTTGAAATATTCTTGGTTGTGGACATTGAGTATTTTGGACCACGTTAGGAGGTTGATTGACAACATTAAGCATGTTGGAAAAAGTATGAGGTCCTTGTAATGTGAGGAGGGGTCCTACTTGTAGCGTTTTAGCATCAACCACCCCATCATTGGTGAGATTTTTGTTGCGAGACCAGAATCTATTTCTGTCAGTGGGGGTGTTTTGTACGATCAAGTTTCTATTGGATGTTGATGTCTTGAGTTCGCCCTTTTCAATGAGATCCTTCTCTATTATAACCCCTTTTTCCACTAGTTCCCAAAAAAGATGTACAACAATGTACCCTTAAGTTACTCCTGAGTTTTGCATGAAGGTTTTCTTGAAACATTGTAACTTTTTGTTTTTCGGGTATCTCGACAGGACACTTACTAGCTATAGTTCTCCATCTCTGGAAGAAAGCAATGAATGTTTCCCCTTCATCTTGCATTGTGTGACACAGGGTTGCTATATTTATCTCGTGGTCTATGTTGAAGGAGAATTTCTCCACAAATTTCTCAACCAGTTCACCCCAAGATCTAATGCTAGAATCTAGACCCGAAAACCACTCTAGTGCAATTCCTACAAGACTTCTTGGAAATAGTCTCATAAGAGACGCGGGGTCATAAGCGACATCTATGCGTATGGTAGAAAATTACGTTATATGTTCTATTGGATTTTGTTTTCCATTGTACTTAGGGAGATTTGGTATGACATATCCATGAGGGAAAGGGGTCATGTACAATGATCTATCAAAGGGGAATGGGCATATGTCCTTTGTTGAAAATGATTTCTTAGTTGACACCAACATATTATCCATTTGTGTTTGTAATGCATGCATTTGTGTTTGTAAGATGTCAACTTGGGTCAAAGATGTGCTAGGGGGATTATGTAGATCCGTGTATGTGATCTGAAATCCAAAGTCTCGTGATGGGTTTCGATTGAATGTTGGCATCTAAGGTGGATTTGGATTTGGAATGTTGGTAAATGTGTTCTGGTCTAGTATCTGCATAAATTAGTGTTGACCTGGGATCTATGTAAACAGATTCTAAGTACCACTTTGGGAAAAGGGGTTCTGATTGGGAATCTGTGTAAATGATTGGTGTCTTGGAATCTGTGCAAATGGATCATGACCACCGATCTAAGAGAATGGATTCTGATTTAGAATTTGTGAGAATGGATTCTGAGAACCAGTTTGGGAGAATAGATTCTGACTCAGAATATGCGTGAATGGATTCTGATTGCCATATTGGAAGGAGGGAATGCCTCCTGTTTGTGTAATATGTGGTATAGTACTAGTGACTAGAGCACTAGGTATGGTCGTTGACTGTGGTATGGTTCTCGTGATACTAGCATTAGGTATGAACGTTGACTGTGAACTTGTGACACCGACATAAGGTGTAGAGGCTGAGGTTTTAGGCCTTTTACTCCCAACAAGAGGACCGAAGGGAGTGGATGATGAAGCCCCTATAGTGAAATTAAATCCCAATGTCATGCTAGATGTACCAAATGGGGACGTATGGACTGTCGTACTCTGTGTAGGTGTGCTAGATGGCATAGTTGTGCTGACCTAAGGTATAGTAGTACTAGCAGTCATAATTATTTGTGTGTCTTCCTTGGCCAGCGGGTTTGGGTTTATGGAGTGCTAATAATAAGTCACGTAGGTAAGGTAAGCCAACCAAAGGCCTTAGTTTCCAATTTAAGTATGGTTGTGGGTCATTTTGCTGGTACTCATCGAAGAGGGAAAACTTCGAAGTCCTATCAAATGACTCATGTCTTCTTGGCCATGTCCTTGAGTGTTTCTAGTGGTGAATTTGTCTAATAGAGTCTTATGAGGTCTTGAAGAAAATGGATTGATGAATTCGTTTGGGTTTGACATGTTTTCTCTCTCTTCTCTTAGACCTAGTTTCAACCATGTAAGACAAGCTCAATATGCGGGAAATGCAAAACTATATCTATGAACAGTATGACCCTAGTCTATGTTTTTTGGAATTTCGTATGCAAAATAAGGAATGTTCTAGGATGACACTAGCCTAAAATATAAAGATGCAAGGCCTAAGCAAGGTTCTAAAATAATCAATTCTATAAACCTTAAGACAAAGGGACCAAATACCTAAAGCCTAACCAAGGAATCAATTTAGTTTAAGTCAAGGAACCAATGTAGGACGAGGATCAAAGACAAGTTGAGTTTCCTAACTAGACTGATGAGCTAGGAGGACTCTGTGTAGGACAAAGGATATACTAATAAAACTAGGTTCAATGAAAGATTTCTTTGACACTATGACTTTTCTAGAGTGTAGATGGTGAACTAGTCTTAAAGTTTGTAAAAGTGACCTTTCTAGAAGTTTAATGCAAGGTAATATGTATTCTAAGATGAAACTAAACTCTGAATTAAGACAACTATGGTAATGACTAAATGAACCTAAAGGATGCAAAATTGAGCAAATCATTTCAGGTTTTTGTTCAAGGACTGTTTGTGTAAAGACAAATGAAATTGGTATAATCATGTTGACTGGACAGTGACTGTGAATTCTGGTTTTCTGATAATCAGACATATGCGTCTCGAGATTTCAAAGATACGGTTCAAGTTAACAGTTGCGGTTTTCCAGTGATCAATCATGTTTCTCTGGTAAAGTTCAATGTATGACTTTGACAGATGCGGTTAACCTTCTAATAGATGTGACTCGTAATGACAGTTGCGACTCAGAATATAACGCATGCAGTTTCTGCAAAGGAAATTGTGAGCTAAACTGGCAAATGCGACTCTACTCTAGACAAATGCGATTGATACTGACAGATGCGACACAAAGCTAAACAGATGTGACTCATAATAATAGATGCGACTCGAAGTTAAACAGATGTGACTCCTAATAATAGATGCGACTCAAAGTTAAATAGATGTGACTCTAAAAATCAATTGTGACCTTCTGGTGAACAGTTGCGACTCTCTGTGTATTTTCAGTGATGAGATTTAAACTGACTCCATTTTCTGTGATCAAATTATGGCAATCAAAGACAATCATAAGACAAAGTGTTTTCAGTTCTGATTTTGGACTCAAAGAACATTTAAGTTGATAACAGACAAGCACATCCTAATAGGCCAAAGGCCTAGGGTTT
>VDFB02021097.1:0-29321 GCA_007258455.2 Sequoia sempervirens | reverse complement strand
GTAGGAGTAACTTGTTGATCCATCTTAGCAAGCAAACAAGACATCATGTCCAACATAATGTCTAACTTCCTCTCAGTTCTAGTATCTCTATCCTCCTCTTCATGAGTTGGCCCCTTCTCTCTATCTGCCATTGTCTCAACTGCAAGCTCACAATCCTTAGAACCTCTGAAAAAGTGTCCCTTTTAGGAACTTGTGGAATATGATACTACTATCTCTTCTCTGTTGTAGTATCTTGTTTCTTTGTCACTCATTTGACAACTGAAACTCTGAAATCACACAGGCTAGTAGGGAAACCAACTCTGATACCACTGAAATATCCCCCTTACTTTTTTTTCAATATAAGCACAAGACTTCACCCATTAACATTAGATAAATGAGAGATAATCCAACTAGAATGCAACCCTTCACTTTCTGATCACACAGATCCCAGTGAGGGCAAGGTGAGAGCATACGGTGCAAGGGGATCGTTAGATGAAATCTGAAAATTGAAGTACAATACTCAAATGCAACCCTTCACTTTCTGATCACCCAGATCCCAGTGTGGGTAAGGTGAGAGCATACGATGGAAAGGGGATCTCGTTAACTGAAATACTGAAAGTTGGAAATACAAAGTGTTGACGACTCAGCCGACCAACTAGGAAATGAAAGTACTTAGACGGCAAGCCGACCTCTTATTCAACGGGAGTGGAAATACAAGTACTAAAATGAAATGTCTGGGCGGCAAGTAGACCCCTTCCACTTTTCAGCAAGTATAACAAAAATGTAAAGTGCAAAAATATAAAGAAGGCTGATCAGTACTATGATTCAACATTGCAATATGAACTTCAATTGCACTACAATGAGATATACATATCCAATGATCTCCAAAATGTTAGGGAACAATCTCCAAACAAGTACAAGATATCGAACTTATGAAATATGGCAAAATAGAAGGATTTACCAAGTCTGATATGAAGTTGCAGCGTATAGAAAATCAGCCAGCAAGCTCAAATATCGCCAAAATGCTCACAACTTCATCAAAACACCTTTGAATGACTCCAAACTAAGTGCAAATGAAGCCTATGTATGATCAGGGCGACCAAGAACAAATTGAGAAACAACACAAAACAGCTCTAAATTATTTTGCAACTTCCCAATGCACTTCTGGAAATGGTACAGCCTCCTTGACTAGGGCAACCAAGTCTAGAAAATCTAAAACTCTATTAAAAAATCTGCAACTTGGAGGAATGAGGCGCCCAAGATAGGTGTACTCATATCATCAATACCCAAAACCAACAAAAAATCCTCCGAGGAGATATCAGTCAAAATGTGCTTCAGCTAGCACCAAACCAACAACTTCAAAATTGATAAAAAACACTCCAAAATCAGAAAACATCAAAGCAATCCATCTCCAATAGGCTCAATTTGCACCTCTGAGTGAAGAGCAATCATTGAGTCAGCTAGGTACTATCTTGCAAGTACGAAATTGAAAGGGCTAGGAGGTATGTGTTACTCGAAGCAAGGGTTCAGTAGCAATTTTGGCAACACTTTGTTATGATAAGCAATTGGATGAAGAAATGAGAGAGCAATAGCTTTTCCAACCCTAAATTCAAAACCTTTTCCCTCCAAATAGGGCACCCAAATGAGGATTCACATTACACTTTAATTTGCATTTGATTTCATGAAACTAGGCATCCAAAATAACTTAAGTGAAATATCATTATAAAACTCAAATATTTCCCAAGCTAGGCATTCACTTTTGCCTTAGTAAATATTTCACTTAACAACATTATACTCACCAAAAGGTGTCCAAATATGAAAACTCATGAAGCACTGAACTTGCCAAAACAAGCTCCAAGAATGTTGGAGACCAAATTGCCCCATATTGCCCTACAAGAAATGGACATTGCACTAAACTGTTGAACTGCTGCTAAGAATAGCACTGCCAAAAATAACACTTACTAAAAATAGCATATTGCTAAAAATAGTAAGTGACTCCAAACACATTTTAAGCACAAACTAGGCAGCTGTCACAACTTACTAAAAATAACAATTCCGGAAAAGTCACCCGATGCACATGCATGTTACACCATTCTGAAGCCCTATCAAAACCCAAAAAGACCCAAAAACCACTTTGCAATACTCCTGCATGCAAACCCCTGAAAGCTCGGAAGAAATCTCCCAGAGGACAGGAAACCCTAATTTCCACTTTCGACTAGCCTACGATTCTCCGGGATAGGCTAATGATCAATTGATGCACTAATTTTCTCTTTTAATTAACTCCCCCAAAACTCTTCTTTTATCCTAGTTGGGTTCCTCTTACTTGTTGATGCACATGCATGTTACACCATTTTGAAGCCCTATCAAAACCCAAAAAGACCCAAAAACCACTTTGCAATACTCTTGCATGCAAACCCCTGAAAGCTCGGAAGAAACCTCCTAGAGGACAGGAAACCCTAATTTCCACTTTTGACTAGCCTACGATTCCCTGGGATAGGCTAATGATCAACTGATGAGGCTACTGTTGAGAAGGGGATATTACACTAATTTTCTCTTTTAATTAACTCTCCCAAAACTCTTCTTTTATCCTAGTTGGGTTCCTCTTACTTGTTGATGCACGTGCATGTTACACCATTTTGAAGCCCTATCAAAACCCAGAAAGACCCAAAAACCACTTTGCAATACTCCTGCATGCAAATCTTCGAAAGCTCGGAAGAAACCTCCCAGAGGACAGGAAACCCTAATTTCCACTTCCGACTAGCCTACGATTCTTTGGGATAGGCTAATGATCAACTGATGAGGCTACTGCTGAGAAGGGGACATTACACTAATTTTCTCTTTTAATTAACTCCCCCAAAACTCTTCTTTTATCCTAGTTGGGTTCCTCTTACTTGTTTATGAATCCTTAAATCTATGCTCCGTTGCTAAATATGATGCCGTCCCCTATAGGGGACGTTTGGGACATGAGGATGGGTAGGAAACATTTCCACCCCATCCCCTCTATTTCGCATTTTTTTTTTTTGGAAAAGACCTCGATATGGACAAATTGTTTTAGAGGATGCTTTGATATGTTAGGGGAGGACTAGCTACCCTTGGGATGGCCAAGGGATGTCCGAACTTCCCCCATCTATCTTTGGGACGATTAGCAAAAAAATATGAAATGGTGTGCACGATGAAGGTCTGTGTGGTTTTGAAAACGCTGCCCCTAGATCTTTGTGAGGGGTGCTCCTCCTCAACTGCACTTGGGGTGTTGCCCTCAAAACCCCACCAAACTATAAGTCTAACCAAACAATAAACCAATGATTAATCATGATCACAAAATCTACAAAATACATATCCCTTTTTGTAGATCTTTTCTTCTTCATAATTGAAGTCATAGTCAAGGATTATCTTGGTTCATACATGGGACAACTTGTTTAGTATACAAGGATTGCCATTGACAAAGTTGGCATGCTATAGTCATTATACT
Organism: Sequoia sempervirens; assembly: GCA_007258455.2. Classification (NCBI taxonomy): domain Eukaryota; kingdom Viridiplantae; phylum Streptophyta; class Pinopsida; order Cupressales; family Cupressaceae; genus Sequoia; species Sequoia sempervirens. Next base: position 25,873 of record VDFB02021097.1, on the reverse strand, counting down.
ACTGAAAATGAGTCAATCTTAGTTACCAGGATACGAATATTGGTACACCATTTTTGAAAATTTTCTCCCGTAAAACAACTTGCAAAATTTTATGAAAAAAAGAAGAAAATTACAAGTATATTAGTGTATTTAGTTCTTTTAGTTTTTGTCAACCACATATCAACACTTATAGAAAATCCAATGTTATTTATGTGGTATATTTGAGAAAGCTCTATTGGAAGTTTCGTTAGTTTAAGGGATGGTTATAGGAGATGCAAATAAACTTCATTTGAAGTCTCCTAATGTCTTTAGATATGGACGTTTTTCCGATACGGGAGACGAGTACCAAGGGTTAGGGTACGAATCTTCTGGTAACTATGGAGTCAAGTCATAGTCAATAGGAAACGACACTTTCATAATGCAAAAAGTACCAATCATGCCCTTTGCAAACAACTCAAAGGACAATCACATTTATTAGTAGACCAATGAAGGTCAAACTGGAATATTACCAATTATCTTTTTACTTAATTGTTACTCTTTGTTAATGATTTTAACAATTGAACATGTTGTCTTGAAGGCTTCAAGAAAATTTGAATAATAAATTCCTCACTTGAATATACATGCCATATCATATTTCCTATTCAATTACCCATGCTCACAAAGGTTCTATAATGCTCAAAATTTCCTTATATTTTAAAATTTTCCCTATTTTTAATAGTCATCCTCTACTATCCCCTAAAAATAGCCTTAAAAAAACCCATCCCAGAAATGCAACCCCTTGTCCCCTACTGTCCCCATCCCAAAAACTCAGGGGAGCATAGGTTCAGATTTATTTATGATCATTTAGAAAATATTAAAAAATTGAAGATTGACTAACTTTTTGTTCGACATAGTTAACTTATACAATGTAAATTACAAGTGATGGAACTTCCTTCTTAAGCAATAAATAAGAATGCAAACAAATTGTCCATGTGTGCCCATTTGTCCCATTTTCCTTGTCTTACACATGTAGGAGCACTACAAAACGAGAAATCCAATTCTTCTTCTACAGTATTTTTTGATAGTTTTTTAGGGTTTTGAAATGATCCCATTTTGCTTGCTTATGTCTCCAACTATCTTAGCATCCTAACCTGGTTTTGTAATTTAATTAGTTTCCCCAAAACTCTTATTTTCACCCTACTTGGATTCCTCTTATTGGTTCACAAATCTATTTAAGTTTATTTATGATTATTTATAAAATAGAAAAGAGAAAATGAAGATTGACCAACTTTATACTGGACATAATGTTGTAATGATTTATAGCTATACATTAATTATGTCTAATAACATGGCTAAGAAACTTACGTGTAAGATACACCCTTATTTTTTTTGAAAACCCTTTGTTTGCTCAATGATGTTTGTGTTGTTTTTTCAATGCATTTTCAGAGATACATAACATAAAGAAGATATGGAAATGAACAAAAAATTCAAATAACACTACACTTGCAATGTAGATTTAACAATATCATAAATATACTCTTTTCTGTTTACATCAGAACATTGCAAAGGTTAAAGCAATCTTGAATGAACCTGTAACAGCAGCAAGAGCATCTGAAGAAGCACCAAATCGTCCCAAGCTTAAACCTTCAATAGCCTTCCTATTCTCCACCGTCCAGGACTCCTCTTTTAGTGCCAAAGTTTCCAAGCCTAAACTCTCCTTATGCAGGCCAAAATCAAATGATCTTGGTAGCAAGATGGCGGCCCTCCTGGCTGGGTTGATCCGACCTTAAAAATCAAACACACCTCCAAAAAATACAAATAAGAGCTTAATGGAATCGCCTTGGAGAAAGCTTTAATATGAGACAATACCCAAAATGAATACTTTAGGTAGTAATGATCTATGAATCAAAACCCAGGTTCAGGTCCATTATTGCAATCACCCAGAAACTGAAATAAATAACTCCAAAACCTTCAAAACTCACACCAAAACTGAAGCAAATGAAAGCACACCCAAAACCTCTAAAAATATTGAAAGATTTTCATCTTTTCTTCACCAATAATCGAACTCTTTAAGTCCCATTGATCTCAACTGTGAACCAGCTCCAATATTTGATTAGGGTGGATATTTCACCACTGAAACCAGCCAATACAATGGAGGGTTTTCGTCCTCACAATGCAGTCCAGGCAACTAGAAGACAATCCGATAACATTTCAGTATGTCGTCAAAGTCTAGATGAATAAAATGAGAGCTAAACTTCATAATATAAACTAAGGGTGATGGATTCCAAAAGGCAGTTAATTCTAGCACAAAAACCAACGCCATTCTCCCTTTTGAATTATTTAACATTTAAAATATTATATCTCCTCCTTATGGCATTCAACTTTGTGAGGCAAATAAATATTTAATGAACTTTTAGAAACAAATTCAAGTTGTCTCATTAGGCGCCTTGGTACACTTTTATGACCACTTTACCCCTCATTATAATGTTATAACATTACTTTATAATTTTAACTTTATAAAATCACTTAAGTGGTTGAACAAGCAAATATTAAACTGCAACCTTAGGCTCTCCAACTGAAAACTGGATAATAATGCTGCTGCAAGAACACTGACTTGGGACCAACTGCCCCCAAAGGTGACTTACTAAAAATAACACTGCTATAAATAGTAAGGATATGCCAAATGCCCAAACTGAGCGAAACTGAAGACCAATGAGGAAACTGTGACCAACTGAAGATGGCAGCATCAAGACCGGCCACTGCTATAAATAGAAACCCCTCCAGAACCCCAACACTGAACATCAATGTTGGCAACTGAGCCCCCTAACCACATCAACTAGCCTACGGGAACTCTGGAATAGGCTAATTGAGACACTACATTGCTTAAGAGCGAGAAGGGGACATTACATTACACAATGTAAATTGCAAGCGGTGCAACTTCCTCCTTAAGCAATAAATAAGCATGCAAACATATGGTCCTTGTGTTCCAATTTGCTCCATTTGCATTGTCTTACAATGTTTGCTATCAGAGCTATTCACAAGGGCATAATTGCAACTAACATTGTCTTGAACTGTTGGTCTAAAGCTTTGAAGAGTAGGCATTGTAGCGAGACGTTTTGGAAGAGAAAGAAAATAGAAAACCTAGAAACAGAAATTCAAGAAACTGCAGAAGTTTCTGCAGATTTGTCCAGGGCAGAAAACAGATATTTCTGCAGGTTTGCTAGGGCAGAATTTTAAAATTTTTGCTAGGACAAAGTTACAGGTTGACCAGAGGGAAGAAATTTGCAGGGCTGTCTGTGGGGTTTGGAGATAAATTTATTTCTTAAACCCATAATTTTTAGTGGAAATTGTTGTATGCAAAATTTTCTTATCTCTATTTCTTCTGTTGCAATGAAAACTCCAAAAGCTCAATAATTTTTGTTGCAGACCACAACAAAGTTCTGAAATTTGAAAATCACTGTAATTTGTTTGGTTGAGGGCTTATTTATGTGTTTTTGATCTTCTGTCAATTATGGTTAATATTCAAAATTTATCATTACTCCACAGGCCAAAATTATAATGTTTACCTTCACAGGATACTTACAATCTGTGAGATATTGAGACTGTGACCAGATTGTTTTAGGGAAGGAAGTTGGATCCTCTACAAAGACTGAAAGTTCTGATAAGCCTCACAAAGAGGCACTCTTAGTCCTTAAACTTTTTGTCTCTAATGGTCTCATACCCTTAATCCAAAATGCCACTTCTATTGCTATCTTATGTGAAGTCTGAAAAGTAAGTATCAAACATCTGATAGGAGTTCTGTGTTGTATGGGAAAAAATGTTGTTCTCCACAAAGTTGGCAAAAGGGGGGTTCTTCTCTGCATATTTTGCAGACTGGGACTTGGAGAGTACTTGGCAAGCGAAAAAATTTCAACATGGCAAGAACTTGGCGCAAAAATTGGCAACTTAAAAAACACTTCAAATTTTGAAAAAATCATAAATTTTATGCAAATACAGCTACAGAAGGTATCAAATGAGTTTGCTGGGGGTCGAGGGGCAACCCTCATAGTGCACGCCATTTTCATAAATTTTTTAAGGCAAAAATCAATGCTTATAAAGCCCCAAAAACAATGTTTTTGTAGTGTTCAACATGGATTAATAGGGATTTTAGAGGCAAAAACTGCATCTTTACAACATTATCTGCCTGGTGAGTCAAACCATTGGACTCACCGAGTTTTCAGTGAGTACTTGCCAAAAAACTCGAGACATAGACTCAGCGAGTTAATGTGGTGAAAAATCCATGGGCAAAAAAATTTGTGAGTACTTGGTGGCTCTCCAAGTACTTGCCATGTTGGGGAACTACGCTTGTCTAAACACATGTTAAGGTTGAATTTGAAAGACCTAAATGATCAATTATTTAACTAAAAAAATGATAAATGAGGAAGATATGGTGGTTCTATTTTTGAACAACTTGCCTCTTTCCTGTGAGATGTTGATTGAGTCTTCAAACTTGTTGGCCAAGAGTTTGACATTAGTATTTTGGTAGGTTAGCTCGTATCTCTTGTCAAAGGAAAAATAATAAACACAATTTTGGGAGTACACTTTTGTGATACAACACATGGAAAGTAAAGTACTTTTTTGGTAAACAATTTGTAAAAGCTTCACCAAAAACTAAAATGAAGTGTTTGCCGCAAGTTCATTCATGTCAAGAAAGAATGTTGGAAGCAAGAGTATGACACATTACCTCAAGCTATCATCAATAATCAGTATGCCATGAAAATGTGACAAAGACACCACATACAATTGGAGAAACCTTTAAAAGGAAGAAAACTCTACGAAGAGTGTATTTTTTAGATGTTATACAAATATTACATCACCCATAGGGCACATTGTAACTTACAAAACACACAGATGCAGCTCTTCATTCTCACTCTATGTCTAAGCTTGAGAAAACCTTGATAATCTCTAAGAATATCCACTCTAAGTATAACTAAATGTTTATTCAAAGAACCAACCCTTGCACATATGTGAAACATCTCCATATAGACCATTCTCAGCCTCCCATGACCTTTGGAAAGCCAAAAGACATCCCATTTGAATTGATTGAACTTCAAAAAGCCTTTGAAATCTAGCCTTTGCTTGAAACATAATGGATTCACTAATTGCTAGTAAATAGTTAGTTTCTTTTGATAAGGTTGCCAGGGCGAATGCTCGGTTCATCAAGGTGAATGTTGAGTTTGTTGTTCATGTAAGTAGTGAATTCATCATTCTTTTTTTTCCAAGTGCTTATGATGTTAACAAATTGAATTGAAGCCATAAAATTTAAGACGTATTTCATTGATTTATCTCAGCGCATTCCATAGTTGGAAATGCGCGATTACCACAGAGCCTTAAATGTTCTAAAGTCGAGCTTCATCAAAATCAGCATGTTTAAGCCAAAGTTTAAATACGTGAATTGAAGTCTTCATTAAATCGACTCTTTTATTAAATCAGAATAATTCAATTTCCAATGTTAAAGATTATATGTAATATTTATATTTTATTATATATATACAGTATATATATATATATATATATATATATATATATATATATATATATATAATATTTAATATATATATTCAATAAATAAATATATAAATTGTAAGCTAGTCAACATACATCCGATATATATGTATGCATATATATCTATATAAGGCATAATAATAATTAATATCCACATTATACAGGGTGAGTGCATATATATATATATGTATATGTATACTTGTATATACCTCTATGTGCATGTATGTGTAGGTATACGCTTGTATCGATATATTTATACATATGGATACGTGTATATACTACACACACACACACCCATATATATATGTCCATATCTGATTCATTTACATCCATTTACGTTACCATCATATTGATAGGTGTGTACGTGTGGTATATCTATACATATGCATATACATGTCGTTAGAGCCTCCTAACACGCATGTGCATACATATAAACATACTTCCACCTACATCCCACCTATCCATATGATTTTAATAACACAAGAATGATCTCAAACCCCAAATAGATAAACATCACTTGTAAAAGTATGTAAACAAGACTCCTAATGCAAACATACTAGCTATGGATGACTTACCTATATCCCACACAAACTGACTCAGTTCACTCAATCTAAGGTGGTGTGTGTATGCTCAGATAGTTTACTTTACCTGTTACTCAATCAAGATCTTCTCCCGAGTGATACTTCCCCTTTGCTTGGAGGAATGGAACACATACCTGCATCCACTAACACATGCTCACGGCAATCAAACGTTCATAACATATGCAGTATACATAAACATCTCCAAAGTTAGAATAATTGTTAGTTTTTATGATCAAATTAGATAGACATAATTTAATTCAAAATCAGACACAATAACACAGCATATACCTTGGGAAAACCCTCCACTTGAGGGAGAAAATCAGCAACAATTATCTCTCTTATATATATAAACAATGGCAACAATTCTCTTTACAATGAGGCCAATCACAAGGCCAATATTCAGCACCAACACTAGATGCAATGACAGATAATAATCTGCACTTCCTTGATATTCAAATCTGCCCTTGAAGAAATTCACAATCTGCTCTTGATAAAATTCACACTTGAGAGAAGGAATGAATCAAACTTGCTTGATGATGGAAAATTGAAATGACCTTGTATATATACACAATGTGAGAGAGGTCGCACCTCTTCATGTACAAGGTCGACCACAATACAAAAATATGATTACAAATAAAAGATGCGAATACAAGGAAGGTCGGCCAAAATAGAAATTACATTGTTGCCTAAGTGAAGCACCTCTTCACTTTAATTATCTCAATAAATGAATAGCCGTTAGGCTATATGAATTTATGTCTTGACACGTGGCTGGAAGGATGAGCCCGAAGCTGCTATATCATCAACAATAATCATAGTTCCACGGGGACGCGTCCCCCCCTAAAATACAGCCATCCGCAAAGTCTCCCCGTTTCCGAGACGCGGAGACTTCAGGGAAACGTCCCCTGCCATCCCCCGACGTCCCCCTGCCGTCCCCTTGTTTTGCCACTGCATTTCTTTGAGGCATTTTGTCAAATAGTTTGCGTGCCTTGTCTATGCTTCCACATTTTGCATACATGTCTAATAGGGCCGTTGCAACTACAACATCTGACAAAATTCCTCTATCCTTTATGTTTTGATGGATGTCCATACCCTATTCCAAAGCTCCCATTTTGACACAGGCAAGGAGGATGCTGGCAAAGGTTGTATTTCAGTGCAATATGTTTATTAAACTCTAAACTTATTAAGTTATTCCTTAGGCTTCTATAGTTATACATTTTTTTATATCTAATTTTTCAAGTACTATATGTATTTCAGCGCACTGCTCCCTCGCCGCCCCCCAACTGCCGTCCCCCTGCCGCCCCCAAACTTAGACCCCCCGCCTCCCCGTCCCCGAAACGCGTCCCCTGCCGTACCCCCGTCCCCGTCCCCGAAACCCCGTGGAACTATGACAATAATCACAATTTAATAACCTTCTATTCACATAATTGCAATATTTCACCAAGGATAACATCAATTGAAGTAACATTAAATGAGATAATCATTGAATGTGAAAACATTCATATTGATAACAAGGAACAAGCATATTTTATTCATCTTCAGAATTCTCATTACATCCTTTTTACCCTATGCAGTAATCGTAAATAGTAACTATACAATTGGGGTGTAACATATAGAGCTTTGTCAACTTGATCACGTGATTTTTGTCTCTCAAGTCAAATATGCCAACAATTTTTTGGAGAAACTGAAGATGCCAAATTGTTTTCCTTAGTCTACACCTAGGGATGTTGAGTCTAAGCTTTCAGGATAAACTCATTTAGCAGTGATCATTGAATCAAAATTCAGATGGTTTGTGGGCAGTTTGAGCTATCTTACATCCATTGGACTAGATCTATGTTTTTCTGTTAGCTATCTTTCTTGGTTCCTGTTACATCTGAAATTAGATAATTGGAAAACAAAAAAATGTGCACTTTTGATATGTAAAAAGCACACTTGAGTTTGGAATATTGTGCAAGCTGACTTCAAAGTTCTGGTTGTTTGTCTACACAGAATTTGATTCGGCCAGGTCTGTTGACACGAGGAAATCCATTGTTTGTTATCTTTTTGCTCTTAATTCAGGACCTATTTTATGGTAAATTTTTATCTAGACTTCCATTGAAGCAGAGAACAAGCCAGCCATTGCTGCATAGAGCAAGACTTGCAGCTGGATCCATTTATACTGAATCCTTTGGGTTTAATAATCAGACTGTTTTAAAGATTATGAAGAATCTAATATACCATGCCAAGGCCAACTAGATTATTAATACAATCCATATCTTGTCGATAGTTGAACACATTTGTTTTCATTAATGTGCTATTCAAGAGCAGGCTGTAGATATATTGAGTAAATCACTTGGCCTTCATAAATTTGTAAAATTCTGACATAAGCAGGGAAGTGTGAGTAAGAAACATAAATAGACATAATGACATTTTGGTCTTTATTGGCTTGCTGTGGGTAGCTTTTATATGCACCCTTATGATTTGGCTATAAAATAAGAATTTGTTAAGCCAACAGTCTGCCACAGTTTTTTTGACAGACTATTTTGTACAGAGAACATTGCACACCATTCTTTTGTTTAGGGAATTTGTTTTGATTTGCACCCTATTTATATTTACTTTGGCATCTTTATGCATATCTTCTAAAATATCTGATACCTATAGACAGTTTGTAACTGCAAAGGTTTTACTGCTTCAGCCCTCAGGCTTATTCTTATATTTGAATTTTTTTGGGGCATCATGAAGATTGGAGATCTGTTTAAAGTTTGAATCTGAGTAAAAATCTGGGACAGTGGAAGATAGAAATTGACTGCTACAAAATTGAGAATTGCTGAAAGGTTCACCCTTCTGGCTAGATGAAGACTTAACTCAATGCATAAAGAAGTTAAAAAGGGAAAATGGGAGAAGTCTAGGCAGTTAGAAATGAGAGAAGTGGCATGGTTGAAGAAAGGGAATACACATGTCAGTAATCGGTCACCACATGTCTGTAATAAGACTGGTCACTGCCATTTATCAAAGATGACACTGTAGTTTGCATGTTCAGTCTGGTTGCTAGGTAACAGATTTTGTGTATATATATGTAGAAGCTATGTTACATTTTTGAATTTCCTGTTTAGTTGATTACCAACTTGATAGGGTCACAAGCCCTTCTATTTTCCATGTTTAGTCACTCCAAATAACTATGATATGCATATTCTCATTCAACATTCAAAACTCTACTTGATGTTTTCTGTAATTTTGTTTCCAATTAGCATGCTTTGTGGCATTGGAAGATTATAACAGTATCTGCTGCACATGAATGAGCAGTGAAAAACGATATCTAATTCTTCTTCTACAATTTGAACTTTAGTTTTTGAGGGATTTGAAATAACCCTATCTGGCCTGATTATGTTTCTAATTATTTAAACCACTTAACTGATTCTTTGTTTTAAGTTTTTAACTACTTTCTCCAAAGCTCACTGTGTCCCAGTGAGGCTCCTCTTGCTGCTCCATAAATTCAGTCCAATTTATTTGTGTTGATTTTGAAAGTAGAAATAAAAATGAAGATTGGCCAACTTTCATGGACATCTACATGCTCCTTCAATTCCATTTGTCTCCTGCAGCCATTAAGAAACATCTCTTCTGATTAGTCTGTTAAAATTATATTTTGACCATGAAAAGGAGATATTGCTGTCAACAGTCTACTGAAAACTTTAAGTCTTGGAAAAATTCGGGTCAGAAAAAATTATGTATAATTGTCTGCCCATTTTCTATTGGATTTCAAAACAACTTCCACCTATGGAGTTTCCCATTTTTATATGTAAAAAGAATGCATGCAGTACAATACAAAGAAAAGATTAAAGTGGAGTTTTTTCTGAGAGTTTTTATTTGTTTGAAATGACCTCACTCTGCTTGATTATGTCTGCACATATTTAGATCTCCTAATCCGGTTCTCTCTTATTAACTGTTCTCTCTGAAGTTCTTGTGTCCAAACAGGGGTTCTGTTATTGCTCCATAATTCTATTTGAATTTGTTTGTGTTTATTAAGAAAATAGAAAAAAAAATGAAGATTGACCATCTTTCAAGGACGAATATATGCTCCTTCAGTTCCAATTCTCTCCTGCAGCTAGTAATAGGCATCTCTTCCAATTGGCTTCCTAAATAAATTTCTAGGCCCCCACTAATAGGAGATATTGCTGTCAACCGTCTGCCAGCAACTTATAAGTCTTGGATAATATGCTATAGAAAAATCATGTATATGTATCTATTCATTTGCTACTGGATTTATAAGTAATTTCTACCTATGGAGGTTTCCATATTCATATGTAAAAAGTATACAGTACAATACAGAGAAAGGAACAAACTGGAATTACATGATTGGCTTTGGCTGATATATCTCATCTGAGGATGAGTTTTGATATATTTGCAAACTCCAAAATGACCAATCTTTTTCCATTGTGCTAGGTTAGAGATAAAAAATGCAGAATAATTGCCATGTGCAGATATGTCTTTTGTCTGTAATAAGAAGGAACTCTATTTGTAAACACCAGATACAATTCTTCTTGCAATTTTCCTTTGATGAATTTTCTTGAAAGTGAGATAATATGAAGCACAGTGGGAGTTAGGGTTTTAGGTGCTCCTCTTCCAATTATGTACCTATGAATTCGAATGGATTCTCATTGTCAAGTCCTCAGCATAGACTTGAATTTTTTTGGCATTTTGGTCATGACTTAATCTGCAATGTCCATCTTGTTTGGTTGGCTGTGGTAGCTTTTATATTCACTCTTCACATGTGGCAATAAAAAACCCACGGCAACTCAGTTGAGACCCAAAAATGTCATTTCACTCTTCACAGTTTGTGGCCAAACTGAGGCTGCACCTACAACAAGACCAATAACCTAGCCAGAGGATATACCTAGGCCAAGCCTGCAGGTTAGAGCAGGACCCTGGTGAGACCCAGGTCAGACCTGGACTAGGTTCAATACCTGGCCTAGATTTGACTAGGGTTCTTGCAAAATCTGGTAATAGAGCTTGGTAGGTTAAACACACATGGTTTTATTATATGCAATAGTCTAAATGCATAGCAGAGTTTAGGAAAATCCACATGTAAAACTGACAATGGGCAGAGTTTTTGTTCTATATTGTGGCTAATGGGAATGGGAGTTGCGGATTAACCAACTTAAATGAAGAATGAACACAACCCAATAGATGACATAACCAACTCAAAGTGTCTATCCTACACAAGAAAATAAAGAAAATAGATGACATAACCAACTCAAAGTGTCTTTCCTACACAAGAAAAGAAAGAAATATCTAAATTGATTTTGAAACAAGAAACACATCGCTGTCCTATCCAAGAAACTTTGAATATATGCAAAATCTCTAGATCCTAAAGGAAGAGAAAAAAGTAAAACAGATTGCTGGCAAATTTGTGATATGATAAATATTGTAGGGAAGTGAAGGGATTTGTGAAGGCGTTGGGTAAGATTCAGGCAAAGTTGAAAGCAAAAGAGGAAGAATATGGTTGGATAGATTCAGGCAGAGTTCATATCCATAGGGAAGCTAAAAACAAAGAAAGAGCTACTTTACAATAACTCAATGGCTATACTATGAAAAATTACTTGTATGAATGCAAATATGATAGGGACATCACCCTTGGCAATCAACACTAAAGCTAAAATATTCTCAATTAAATACATTGAAGATGGTATTGAGAGGATAGTTGGAGGCAAGTCTTGTGACATTTATGGTATGTATGCTGAATATGTAGATTGAGGGATAGAAACTTTGGCACTGGTCATAAAAAAAGTCTAATGATGGTTTTCAGTAGGTATTTTGAAGGAGCGATCAGTCCCCTCCTTGTACAACTATTTGGAAGGGTTGTAGATTGTAGAATTACTAATTGGGTTGAAAAACAATGAAAAAGTGTGAAAGTGCAAGTGGGACTCGGACTAAAATAGTCATCGATTGACCATTAGTGCTTTATATGTGAGGTTTAGGTCAGGAACTTCTTGTGTCTAAAATGGAGACAAAGAGAAAGAATCAAGAAGTGGACCTTCAGAATTAAATTTTAATCCCCTATGAAATCTTATTTGCCAAAAATAAAGCACTTCTCCTCTACATGACCTAGAAGGGGGCTGGTAGGTGAAGAGCTGAATAGAAGAAATGGCTCTTGGACAAAACAAAACAAGTGGATGAATAAATGATGCATTAATTCACAACAATTGCTAGTTGTGAAATCAAGGAAATACTTGAATAAAAGTCTAGGTTGACTGTGTGGATAAATGAACAATAGAAGGAAATAGAAAACTACCTCATTGATTTCAATCCCACATTTGAGTATCACCAAAAAGCTTTGAGAAGGGAAAAGTTCAAATGGAGGGCAAAGATGTCGGATGTGAAACTGGTCCTTGGACAAAACCCAAGAAATACTGAGAGGAGAGATTATGTTTGTTTTGAAATTCAAGGGTGGTTGAAACATAGTTGCAATTGTCATGTATCACTCTGCATAAAATGACATTCAGATCAATTATGTCAGCATCTTGAGGGTTGATTCTTTGCCTTTACTCTTCAAAGAGACTTTACTAATTATTAATAGAAGGTCCATTCTTCCAAAAGAAGTCGTAGCACAGAAAATTTGATTTGCTGATGGATTTTCACTGTTTATTTAGAAAATTAATACATAATTTTGGCTTGTGGGTCCTATAGACTATCTTTGTCTTGTGGACACTAACAAAATCATTTCGTTTGTCAATTCTTTATGTTTGGACTTATTCTCAACTTTATTGAACATGTTTATATTCTTTTACTATTGAACTTTATTGGACTTATTCTCAACCTTATTGAACATGTTTATTTTGATTCATTTTCTTCTTGCACTCTTTCTAAATGATGCCTATACTTGTTTGTGCATAGAAGTTCAATATTTCTTTTAAATTTTTTTATAGAAATCTCATGGAAATATGTTTTACAGGATCAAGCATCTGGCGTGCTTGTTGAGCAAAATATGAATGGTCCCCAGATGTTCATGGCGAGTGGAAATAATTCAGTCAAATGTTGGAACTCTGGTTCCTCTCCATTGACCCCAAAGACTCTTTTTGACAGAAGAATGAAGACACCTTCAAAATCAAGAGATTTGAAAGGAAGGGTGAAATATACACCAGGAATTACATGCTCACCATATGCTGTTTCTCCTAATGTATTTGAAAACAGGGGTGCAAAATCAAATCCAGAGGTAGATGGGTGTCAAACATCTAGTTTCCAGGCTTCAAGTCCAATTGATCACGTCTTTGACAAAGATTGGCTCAACAGTGTTCCAGATTTAGATAACATGTAAGCATTGGGCTCATTATATATTGCCTCATGTATTTTTTGTATCTTTTTCATTTGATCCATAGAATTTATGATAGCACTACTAGATAAATTTGCATTGATGTGGATGATAGAGTTATGGTATTCCTTATTACAAATTGAATGCAAATATATCCCCATGAATTCAGGAATTCATATTTTTGATTATAGTAAAATTTTTGTTGTGTCATTGTGTCTGCTTACATTTGTATCACTTAAAGAACACAAGTGAGTGATTGAGAGTCTGCTTTCACTTTACCTCTTGCTTCCTTAAATTATCAGGTAAGAAACTTATGGATTTGGCTGAAAATGCCAAATTTGGTGGAAATTAATGATGCAGACCTGCTAGTATTGTAATTCTGACCCATGGTGGAAATTAATATTGCCTCACGTATTTTTTGTATCTTGTTCATTTGATCCATAGAATTTATGATAGCACTACTAGATAAATTTGCATTGATGTGGATGATAGAGTTATGGTATTTCTTATTACTAATTGATTGCAAATATATCCCCATGAATTCAGGAAGGGGTCTGTTCGAATTCATATTTTTGATTATAGTAAAATTTTTGTTGTGCCATTGTGTCTGCTTACATTTGTGTCACTTAAAGAACACAAGTGAGTGATTGAGAGTCTGCTTTCACTTTACCTCTTGCTTCCTTAAATTATCAGGTAAGAAACTTATGGATTTGGCTGAAAATGCCAAATTTGGTGGAAAGTAATGATGCAGACCTGCTAGTATTGTAATTCTGACCCATAGTCAGGACATTGGTACTAAAGGGTTCTGTTGCTGTTAAGGACAAGCTTATAAGCATAAATAAAATACTGGGTATTGCTTGCTCCAATGGCAACGCAAGCAATTCTCACTTAAAGGAGCCACTAAAGAGGATGGAAGCAATTCCTTTTTGAGCTGAAAATGCAATTATTCAAACAGTACAGTTTTCTGTTATATCAGTTACTGAGAGAATGACAATGCTTTCTTTCTTTTTAGCGAAAAAATCTTTAAGAATCTAGTGCAATTGAAAGTGGACAGAGGCCAGATTAACTTGCATATAACTGGGATTGATAGTTTCCCCCTGACTGTTGAGAGAGGGATGGCACACTTGTATGATTATAACATTTTGGTGCTTTTGTTCATGTTTTTCTAGAGAGTCAGAGGAGGCATGCTCGACAAAAATGGGAAAACAGGAAACCCAAAGTCAAGATGGATTTGCTATAAATAGCTCTATGTAGCCAAAAAAATCTAAACAACAGTCATTACATGACAAGCAAGTACAGCTGAGAAATATTTGGAGTAACTTGATGATTTCTTCCAAATAAAAATAGAATAAAGATTATTAAGAGGCAACATATTATGATGTAACCAAGACATGAAGGCCTTTGAAATTTGCAGACACACAAATGGTTGTACAACAATCCTCTCTAAGCAACATTTTAAACTGGTAACTAGTCATAAGAACTTCGGAAGGTTTTTAACCAAATATCATGGCAACAATGAGCTCCAATACACACTATGTGTATCTTGTTTGAACAGTAATACTGAAAATATATCTATTTTAGCAAGAAGACCAAATAGAAAAAACTAGCCTTGCGAGCTCCACACACATTGATATACTTGCTTATACTGTTTTCCCTATTTGAATCTTACTGTTAAGAAACAAACAAAAAATTACAAGCCCCCAAAATGGGCGGTTGGAAAGAACCCTCTTTCATTCCAATTTCATAGCCTCATTATGACAAAGCTCCCTCCATGTGGTAGGTACCTTTTGACTAGCTCACTCCAAGGAAATTTTCATTAGAAAACTATCCATTCTTTTTACTGTTTAATCAAAATTGTCTTTCAATAATCCATGCCTTTTTGATTTACATGATTATTTTATCTTTTTTTTTATTAGTATTTGCAATAATATTCCACTTAAATATTTAATATTTTGTTTCACCTTACATAAATCTAAGAAATTGTAATTTTACTTTTCCGTGAAATATGATGAATTAAAATAGTAAAGTTATCACTTTACAACATTATGCCACAGTATTTTTGAAATATTCTCTGCCAATTCTGATACAATTTCTGGTCTCGTATTTTGTTTTGTTTAGGTGTCTACAGATGTATGTATGATTTATTTGTTTGTTTTCAATATAATAATAGCACAGGAAGATAAATATCACCCAGGAACAATAACAACAAATTTTATCATCCCAAATGAAATCATTATTCTCATTTATTCCAATCTGATTACATTGCATCAATAATTTCCTGCCTATGGCAGCTTAATGTATTATTTCATTTTCAGTAAAAATGCAAAGGCACAGGTTCGCACCTATTATAGTTTCTGCTGGAATGACACAGGTCGACTTTGTTGAGTGAGTGACTACCTTAAGCTCTTGAATCTTCTCCTAGAATCTGCCACATCTTGACTGGCTGGGACTGATTCAATATTTGCAGTACTGGAGCAATCTGAGCATTGGCTGTAATTCTGTATCAACACCTCCTTAAAATCTTCCACGACCTGTAGGCTGGCGTTTTTTTCCTTAACCTCAATATGGCTTTAAGTTTCATTGGTTGGCACTAATTCAGGGCTGCAATTCCTTGTTTGAGATTGACGTTGCCTTTCCTCTAGAGTCTGCTGTGTATGCGGCTGTATTATTAAACGAGTGGGGTTCCCGTCCCAATCGTTCTATGGCTAGGGGTATCGTCTTGGAGTTATCCTTCTGTAAGATCGATGGAGTAAATAAAATATTAATCATTCACTAAATGAATCCTTTCTTTCAATCGTGTCTCTTAATCCTTTTAGAGTTTCCAATCCTGGCTTCACAAAAATCCGTTGATTTCCTCCAAGAGAGCTCGTCTCTATAATGAAAAATCGGACGTCTTTTTTTCTTTTTCCTGTATCAAATAATTCACCCTCAACTGTGAATGGAAACTTAGGCTAAATTTAATTTATTTCCCAATATGTTGCATTGCCTAGCAAAGAGTTTATTATTTAAAGTGGCCCCCACCATTATTCAAGATGAATAATTAAATAAATTCAATATACTATGGTTCTATCAACATTTATTTAATTATTCCACATTCCCTTGCCAAGTTGCTATTTTCCTAATCTCGGGAATTAAAAGATTAGGAAATCATTTCATAATTATCATTTGACGAAGAGGGACATTAAAGTCCTCCCTTGTTGAGATTGTTGGTCCTCTAGCAATCTCAAATTGGGGTGCTGCAAAATCTCTTCCCCTTCCCACATTGCATCCTCAACTGGTAAATCTTTCCATTTGATCAAATACTCTCGAATCACCTTATTTCTCAGCTTCCTTTCTCTCTAATCTACAATTCCTTTAGGTGCTAGAACCAATTTTCCTTCTTCATCAAGTGGAGAAAGCTCTGGAGATGCTACAACTTGCTGACCCAATTCCCTTTTGAGGCAAGAGACATGGAAGACATTGTGAATCTTACTTCCCTCAAGAAGTTCTAATGCATATGCAACTTCACCAATTCTCCTCACTACCTTGTATGGTCCATAAAAGCATGGCTGGAGTTTTTCTGCACCACTTTTCTTCAATGAGGATTGCCTGTATGGCTGCAAACGTAGAAAAACTAAGTCTCCAACCTCGAATGATCTCTTGACTTTGTGTCTATCTGCATACAATTTCTGCTAGTTCTGAGCATGTTGCAGATTATCCTTCAATGCCTTGAGAATATCCTGATAGTTTTGCATTGTCTCCTTGGCTCGTGGGACCCTGCTATCATCAAAGGCCAAATCTATAAATGATAAGGCATCATACCCATATAGGGCTTTGAAGGGAGACATGCCAATCGACATGTGGTAGGTAGTATTGTAGCAATACTCACCTAGATGCATCCATCTGATCCAAGCACGCTGCTCCCGACACATAGTTCCGCAAATATCCCTCAATCCACTTATTGTCTATCTCTGTCTGACCATCAGTTTGAGGATGGTAACTTGTGCTTGGTGTCAACTCTGTACCTGCCAAACGAAACAACTCCTGCCAAAAACATACTTAAAAATCTGCTGTTTTGATCATTGACAATTGTTTTGTGAAGTCCATGCAACCTGAACACTTCCCTGAAGAATAACTCTGCCACCTGAACTACGGTGTAATCAGTAGATATAGCAAAGAAATGGGCATATTTTTTCAATCTATCTACCACCACAAATATGCAATCTCTCCCCTAGACACGCGACAGTCTTGTGATAAAGTCCATGGATATTCCTTCCCGCTTCTACTCAAGTATCGACAATGGCTGTAGAAGTCCTGCAGGGAATGTGTGCTCTGCCTTGTTCTGTTGACAGGCTAGGCATTCTCTAACATACTGCAACACATCATCTTTCAAACCCTTCCAAGTGAACCTCTCACGAATCTAACAGTAAGTTTTGAAGAACTCTGGATGTCCTGTTAGAGGAGTATCATGCATAGCCTTCTAGCCTTCAAAATCCTAGCCTTTAGCTTCGATCCTGGTACAAGATAAATTCTGTTCTTATAATAAATAATGTCACTAACTATTGAATATCTCTCATCCTGTACCCGACTAATATTTCCAATCAGGTGAAATCTCAGTGAGAGAGCAAAGTGCTGGTTTCTTGGATAGAGCATTAGCAACAATGTTCTTCTTTCCCTTAATGTACTCCACATTGAAGTCATATGCCTGAATCTTGCTCACCCACTTTTGCTGCCGCTCATTCAAGTCTTTTTGTTCAAGAAAATATTTGAGACTGTTGTGATCAGTTCGGACCACAAATTTAGTCCCCACTAAGTATTGCCTAAACTTAGCTAGCATGTGCATGATCGCTAGCATCTCCTTATCATAAGTAGAGTACAACTTCTCATTATCTCTCAACTTTCTGCTCTCGAATGCAATCGGATGTTGATTTTGCATTAGAATTGCACCAACTCCCTGACCCGAAGCATCTAAGACAAATGGCTCTGTAAAATACGACAATGCTAAAACTGAACATGAGCTCATGACCTCTTTGAGCTTGTCAAATGCCACCTGTGCCTCAGTCCAAAGAAACACACCTTTCTTGGTAAGGTTTGTCAAGGATGATGCCAATTGTGAGAATCCCCTCACAAACCTTCTATAGTAAGAGCACAAACCCAAGAAGCCTCTCAATTTTGATATGTTCTTCGGTGGTGGCCAATCCAAAATTGCTTGTATTTTCTCTTGGTGTACCTTCACACCATCAGCCCCAATCACATGTCTGAGATAGAGTATCTCAGTCATCTCAGACTCACACTTAGAAGCCTTTGCATGAAGCGATTGAGCCTCCATGATACTCAACACTACATCCAAATGATGTAGGTGATCCTCCCAAGTTCTACTATATATCAAAATGTCATCAAAGAAGACCAAAACAAATTTCCGCAATTGCTCACGAAAAGTGTGGTTCATGCATGATTGGAATGTGGCTGGTGCATTCATGAGTCCAAATGGCATGACCAAGAATTCAAAATGCCCGTAGTGACAACGGAAAGCAGTTTTATGAACATCTTCTCGGACTCGTATTTGCTGATAGCCCGAGTGCAGATCAATCTTGGAAAAGAACACGACCCCGTGTAACTCATCAAGCAGTTCATTGATCCTGGGAATAGGATATCTGTTCTTTATGGTTTCTTATTCAAAGCCCTGTAATTTATGCACATGTGCATAGTTCCATCCTTCTTTTTAACTAGAACAACTGATGAGGCAAACGGACTTGAACTGGGTCGGATGTGTCCCATGCTCAATAACTCCTTGATCATCTTCTCAATCTCCTCCTTAAAATGGCATGGGTGTCGATAGGGTCTGGTTATGACTGGTTTAGCCCCCTCAAGTTCAATGACATGCTCGAACCCACGATATGGTGGTTGGCTTGGAGGAATGTCTCCAAATACTACCCCATGCTTATCCAACACTGTTTGGATGTCAACATGGAGTTGTGGTTTGTTGTTAGAGGTAGGATTGGTAGAAACAAAGCACTGTATTGCCCAATCCACCTCCCCATGTCTAAGTAAAGCCTCCATCCTCATGGTTGACACGAGACCACCGTCAGACATGGCCTTCAACACAATCTTCTTATCATCAACCATAAATTCCAACTCCATTTTGTGGAAGTTTTGAATGTATCTTCCAAGAGATTACAACCATTGCAAACCCAACAATGCATCAATATTACCCAGACTCAACACATAGAAGTTATTGGTCAAAGTGTAGTCTCCCAACTGGATGCTAAGCTAGGGAACCATCCTGGTGTAATTCAACTGAAACCCATCTGCTACAGTCACATTGAACCCTGAAAACTCCTCAACCTGTAGCCCACGCTTCACCACAAGACCCTCATTGATGAAATTGTGGGTGGCTCCATTGTCCACCAAGCAAACCATGTGTTGTCCCTTAATGACACCCTTCAAACGGAATGGATGAAGTCTAGGAACCCCGGATAGTGAGGCAATGTTGCTCTGGGGAGTTTCCTTGGCTCCCGAATCAACCAACTCTAATTGTGGAGGCTGTTCCTCTTGTCCACTGTCATCTTCAACACTAGTCTCATGAACATCTTGCTCCTCATCATTTGAAATGACCTCAATCAAATGAGCTTTGCCCTTCCCAAGGCAACGGTGGTCACGGTTCCATGGCTCCTTACAGTAGAAACATAACTGTTTCCTGCGTAACTCATTGCTAGATTCCTGATCAGACTTTGGTGGTGTGTTCTTTTTTTGATTGAAGTTTTTTTTGTTTAGTCTGAAATCCCCTGAAAGTCTTTTTTCTGAGGCTGGAGGGGCGAGGTAGTCTCCAAATCTAGGGCTAGGCCAATGGCATCATGTAATGTACTACGCTTATGAGCCTTCACTAAACCCCTCAGTCTGTCACTCATACCCTCAACAAACAACATAGTAACACGCCTCTCAGACATATCATGAACCATGACTGCTATCTTCTGGAATTTATTAATATAAGTCTCAACATGTCCACTCTGCTTTCGCTGAGCCAAGTCCCTGTAGTAAACCTCGATATCCTTTCGGTCAAAGCGTGCAATCAATTTATCAACAAACTCCTCATATGAATGTATCATGGCATGGTCCTGTGAAACCAACCCATGGTGCTACCAGTCATATGCTACTCCCTCCAGATGCATCGTGGAAAATTGAATGGCCTTTTCTTCCTCTATAGGTTTCAAAGACAGGAATGTGTCAAGTTTATGCACCCACAACCTGACACTCATTTTTCCGCTCCCATCAAAGCTTGGAAAAGGGACCTTATTCAATGCTTCCTTGTACTCCTTGGGTTGGGTTCCTTGACCTGTTTTCCTTCGGAGGCCCCTTTCTTACCTTTCTAGCCTAGCTTTGGCTTTATCCCTCCGTTGATTCATAAATTGATTTAGATTAATTGCTTGTCTCACATCAAGTGGAAGTGTTCTGTATTCATCGTGGGCCACCATAACATCAATAGTGATATCTATGACTTCCTCCAACTCCAGAATGGTCTCCACTTCTGGTTGTCTTGTCACAAATATGGGACGTAAAGGCCGATCAAACCTTGTGTTTGTTGTTCTAATGGCATTAGTGGCTGCTCTTTCATGATTCCCGTGACCGACATCACTTCTACTATGGCCATTGCTTGATCTACTTGATCTAGCATGATCCAATCTCATTTGACCCATTGCTGTGATCATACGATCCTGAAATTGTTGTAGCATTTGTTGTTGCTGCTGGGCAAATGTGGTTAGGAAATTATCCAATTGTGCATTCAAATTTCTTGGTGGGTTTCCACCTCGTCTTTCACCCATCTCAGCTTTAGCTGTGTTATTATCAACTCCTTCTACCTTTTGCCTGGACCTACTTCGGGTGAAATATCTATGTGACATGCAATTATGAATTCCTGACAGGCTAGCGGGTATCTAAGCTCTGATGCCACTGAAATATTCTCTGCCAATTCTGATACAATTTTTGCTCTTGTATTTTGTTTTGTTTGGGTGTCTACAAATGTATGTATGATTTGTTTGTTTGTTTTCAATACAATAATAGCACAGGAAGATAAATATCACCCAAGAACAATAACAACAAATTTTATCATCCCAAATAAAATCATTATTCTCATTTATTCCAATTTGATTACATTGCATCAATAATTTCCAGCCTATGGCGGCTTAATGTATTATTTCATTTTCGGGAAAAATGTGAAGGCATAGGTTCGCACCTATTATAGATTTTGCTGGAGTGATACAGGTCGACTTTGTTGAGTGAGTGACTTCCTTAAGCTCTCGAATCTTCTCCTAGAATTTGCCACATCTTGACTAGTTGGGATTGATTCAATATTTGCAGTATTGGAGCAATCTGAGCACTGGCTACGATTCTGTATCAACACCTTAAAATCTTCCACGACCTGTAGGCTGGCATTTTTTCCTTAACCTCAATATGGCTTTAAGTTTCACTAGTTGGCACTAATTTAGGGCTATGATTCCTTGTCTGAGATTGACGTCTCCTTTACTCTAGAGTCTGCCGTGTATGCGGCTGTGTTATTAAACGAGTGGGGTTCTCGTCCCAATCGTTCTATGGCCAGGGGTATCATCCTAGAGTTATCCTTTTGTAAGATTGATGGAGTAAATAAAATATAAATCATTCACTGAATGAATCCTTCCTTCCAATCGTGCCTCTTAATCGTTTCTATAAAGAAAAATCGGACTTCTTTTTTTCTTTTTCTTGTATCAAATAATTTGCCCTCAACTGCGAATAGAAACTTAGGCTAAATTTAATTTATTGCCCACTATGTTGCATCGCCTAGCAAAGAGTTTATTATTTAAAGTGGCCCCCACCATTATTCAAGATGAATAATTAAACAAATTCAATATACTATGGTTTTATCAACATTTATTTAATTATTCCACATTCCCTTGCCAAGTTGCTATTTTCCTAATCTCGGGAATCAAAAGATTTAGGAAATCATTTTATAATTATCGTCTGACAAAGAGGGACATTACAATTTTGACATTTGTGGACTAGAGGATGAGGAAAATAATGGCAATACAAATGTATGTTGTACTTATTTTACTGTGTTTTTTTAGGTTTGAGGTCAACCTCTAATTTCTACATGCCACTTGTGTAGGTCATTAGTTGCAATACAAAATGCAGATGTGGGAGAGTCTTTCCTGACAAGCCGTGGCTTCATGTGTTGCCATGGATGGAAGTGGATTTACATACTAGTTATGAATGTAGAATAAATGGATTAAAACCGTGGAACTTACATTAAATGTGTCTAGATGAAGATTAAAGTTTCTATGGATATGGTTAATTTCCCATGAAAGCATAAGTCAGATATGCAACATCAATGTTCTCTTGTCTGCATTGCATCTTTGCATACTTGTATTGGTGTTGAGTACATGTAACTATTTATGTATTCAAGTTCTTCTAAGTAGTGGACTCACATATTTATTAAACATGATTTTAAGATTTAGATCTTAAACTTATTTTCTCATCTAACTTCATTTTATGACAATATCTTTCCTTATTTATACAATTCTACACTTTTTCTTGGCTTGAAGCTGAGGTTCCAATGTGCAAGATGACTTGAAAATTTTCATTGATTTGGTTAATGAGCCAATGCTAGATTTTAGTACAAATTTAGAAAAAAAGGTCAAGTAATTCTAATGCTAGAAAGAAAAATATCAATTTTTGAAGGTTTGAGAGATTGCATGGTTGGTTAGATTGAAATATGCTGATGGTTAGGCTTAGAAATATGTAGATGAGGCTAGAGAGTAGATTATTGACTCAATCCATTATGAAAGTAGAGCCACTTTGAAGGGGGTAACATCTTAATGTGTCTAACCAAAACAAATAGAATTCTAGAAATAATGCCTTGATAATTGATATGTATTCTATATTAATAAAGATCATTAGGTTGGGGCAGCCCAAAGTCCTAAGTAAGGCAACTAAACGAATTTTAGAAGCTACAAAAAGACTAGTTTTATAACATATAGGGAGACGGCTATACCAACCTCTTCTCTTGTTTATGGTTGTTGAAGAGTAAATATTTGTAATGGAGAAGGAACTATCAGTATTTCTGAAACTTAAAATGAATTTAGTGAAATTTAGGTCTGTATTGCAATCCCTTCCTTAAATTAATCTAGGGTCCTAGACCTTGGCTAGATGACCTGATGTTCCATTACATTTCACAGATCTAAATGAAGTAAATGAGAACCTAGTCCCATTGAGAGGTTTTGCGTCATAGTAGCCTGAACTTTCATTTCTGGCAGCAGAATAAATCAATTTTCTTTAACAGCAAATCTTTTGAAGTGTTCCAAGAGCAGGCTCTCAGAAATTTATTTGCCTATAGATGTGTTCTTCATTGGTCTGTATCTGTCTTAGTCTATCTTACTTACATTTACATGTGAATGCAAACTTTATTGACAAGTTTATTTGTGAGAACATGACTGTTGCCATGCCAATACTTGTTACAATTGCTATTTGCTGCAATTTTATTTGTAGTGCGTGAGCTTATAAAATTAGGAGGTTACTCAAGTATAGATTTATATAATCCAGGTTTTCAGAAAAAGAAGTGTTTACTTTAACCAGCCAAGTCCTTTTCCTAATGCGCTAACCCCTCCTCCCCAAGAGTATTCATTATTGTATATAGAGTATAGCAGTTAGCACAATCTTATGAAGGTTTTGTACGGGATTGACTTCCAATTCCATGTATATTATTTTGTATTTGAACATAAGTAGTCTATTAAATTCTAACAATAGAAGATTTTGGAAAGATGAATAGTGAATTTTGTAAGGCTCATTACTAGTTTTTGGAAATGCCTTAGGATTTGCTGATGTTTTTTCAGAGTAATGCATCTGTAGAGCATCATGAGTTCAAAATATTAAAAGATTCTTGATATATGATACATCAAGAACTACATGAACAAATTGTCATATTACTTACATCGAGGGCATCCAAATCAGTAAACAGTTCATTAGAACCATATGTAGCAGGACTTGCAGCAGTTTTAGTTAGTTGCTTGTTTTAATTTTTGTTTAATTATATTTTTAGTTGTTTTGTTTAATTTTTTCTTTTCTTTGTTTTATTATGACTGCCATACCCAGGTTGATACTGTTTTTTATTATGTTCTTATTATGTATGTTAGGTATGTTGGATAATAATAAAACCTTTGAGATACCCAGATCAGAACTGGTACTACAACTATACCTGTACCAGTATGAGTCCCTCCAAGTTAGTACCACGTAACATAGATTTTACAATAAATTAGTCAAAAGGGTTGTAGAAATATTACCACAATACTTTTATGTTATATCACTTGTATTTGGATTTATGTGGTTTGCATAAACTTTCCATGTTTCTCCAAGTTTCCAGGATCCGGGTACATGGGAAAACGTTGTCAAGATGGGAAAACAATTCCCAAGTTTTGGGGACACAGCAGGATGGTGAATTATATATATGGAGTATTAAAAATAAAATTAAAGAATATATTTCATAACATTTCTATTGTTTAATGAAGCTGTTAGGCTTCATTAAATTTTTTAAAGAGATTAAACTTAAATCATGCAGCAAAACTCTTTTGGGGAAAAAATTGGCAAACCAAAAAGTATAACATTTTTTCAAAAAATGGGATTTAATTGGAAAAAAATTGGATTTAAAAATCATAAAAACACACAAAAAAGGAAAAAAAACCTGATGTTTTCAAAATCTAAAGACATTTCAATAGTATAGAGATATAGAGAACAAATTAAATTTGAGTAGTTAGCCCATGAATTGTAGAATACAGATTTTTGTCACTTATGTCCATATTGCTGATTCATTGCACAATGCATATTGCATAAATAATAACAAATGCTAATAATAAATTAGAGTGAGCTTTTGGATTAACTGTGTATGAGTTTCAATCGACAGTTTGGATCACACTTAGTGATCCATCATCAGGAAGAGGAAGGAGTTGACTCTGGAAAAATCATACCAACTAGATGCTAATAGTTTTCAAAATTTCAATTACAAGCTACTTTCTAAAAAGTCAACCTACAAATTGCATACAAAGCCCCAAAAAATTAAACATTTGGAGTTGGGTAGGGAGTGTGTGAGGGACTATTGGTTCATCTTGGGCAAACTTAAAGTGAACTAAATAGGACCGCAACATACTTGTATGCTTTTTAATTTTTCTTTTTGCTTTATGATAATTTTCTTTTTGACCATTGCAAAATCCTCTTCTAGTAGTTAAAAAAGAAACAATCCATATTCATGAAACAAGTGATGAACTAGTTCAAAATTTTTGTGACAAAGGTGCTAGTTATTGAAACCCAATAGTCAATAAATTAAGATTTTAAGTTTCCCAATTATAGTCAACCAAACATGGCAAATACATATATTTTATTTTTATTAATCTAGGGCTATTGTGTGTGGATCTATTCCAACCATAAATCAAGAGCTGAAGTTTCGTGTGGAATAGGGGCTGGACTAGGCTAGGGCATCATGACAAATCAAGAAGAGGAGGGGAGGAGAAAT
>VDFB02021095.1:0-28946 GCA_007258455.2 Sequoia sempervirens | reverse complement strand
TATTAATTTTCGACTTTAACATTATTATTTCATTTGTCATAACTTATAATTATTTAAAAGCATTTATTTTAAAACTTAATCATATATATACTTCAATTTTTCTAAGGGACCCTTATAACTTTGATATATCCCTCTAAGAATCTCTTAATGATTTAATTATTTAATTAATGATATTCGATCAATAAACTAACCATTTAATAATAAAGCATTTACTCTTGACACAACACTTTATTTTCATTAGCTAATTGAACAAGGCCACTTAAAATGTTAAAGTTTACCAAATAACCCAATGGCCCAATTATTAATGAAATAACACTTACACTAAAATCTAGAAAGACCAATTCAGAGGGGCGCTACATCAAGAGTCGATAGGACAAACATTAATCCTTCAAGCGAGGTTAGTTGAGACTCATCGTCTTGGCTTGAGTACCTCCTAGGAAGGAAGAGGAGAAAGTTGGATTTTGTTGAATTTGACAATTGTTGGAATGTGATGCTGTTGATTGTTGGAATTAATGGTTGTCATTGATGTCAACATATCTTGGTTGATTAATTTTGATGCTTTGGTGATTCAGATTGACAAGCTTTGGATGTTGTGTTGTGATGATCTATCTTTTGTTCATGCTTGTCCTGATCCCATTCATCTTGCATTTTGCAACATAATGAGACACATTCTTTTGGGTCTGAACCGATTTGGAAATTGGTTAGTGTACCCCGAAACATTATTTGCATTGTAACATGTTTATTCTATTTCCGGATATCATTGTAATGTGTTGACTTGAGCAAGGAGGTTCTGTGTGGTCCACGTTTTGTTCCTCTTCACCACAGGAATGATTTTATGGATACCTAATTCAAATTGTATTTGGACGACTTAGAAGACTATGAAGAAATTGTGTTTGGCCAACCTAGGATATTGTGACGGCATGGAATGGTATAAGTAAGAGTTGATTTGTTCGATGAAAGCAAGTGTGATGAATGCGAATCTGAAAATATAGACATTGTGAAGTGTGTGAGAGTACATGATCGAAGGCAACAAACAAATAAATTCTATCGGGTGTCATTGTTTGTGACAGTCATTTCAGCAGTGGATTTCCTTTCATCATTCTTCTAGTAGTGAGTCATTTTTTGTTGGCAATGAGCCTATTTCTGTTGGCAGTGAGCCTTTCTCTTTTGGCAGTGAGCCTTTATATCTTTAGCTATAATAGTCGAGCAGTGAGCCCAACCGGTAGTGATCTTTACCTGCAATGAGCAATTTGGCAGTGATCCTTTGTAAAAATCACTTTAATCAGTGTCACCTTAACCGGTGCTTTATAATTGAGAATTATTATTCTCCGTAGTTTTTCCTTTCTTTGATTTCCACATAAATTTTGGTGTTCATTGTGCTTGGTGTTTTTTTCTTTCTTTCATGTTCATTAATATCTAATTGATTTAAGTTTGTTCTAGATTAATTAAATTCAAGAAAATTGTTTTATAATAACCGATTCATCCCCCTCTTAGTTATCCAAACCATTCAACAACAATGTCTACCAAGACACATCTGACAAGAAGATCAAGAAGCAAGTTCGAGTGGAGAAGAATGTTGAGAATGAGATAGTCATCGAGATTGCAACATCACCAGTTGAAAAGAACGCCCATGAGTTTGAGGCCGATGATTTCATGTTGGTCAAAGCCAACCTTGGTAGGAGCACACGAGAAACTGATGTAAGTCTCTTTGAGGTTGTAGCAGTGATCTTGAAAGACAGAGTGGTCAAAGATGGTGAAGATAAGGCAACCCTCAAGGCTGAAAATCAACAACTTCGACAGTACATCTCCAACCTGATTCATGGGACTACACATGTCATCGCCTTGCTTTCGCAAATGCTGGAGACATCCACATATCGAAATCAACTAAGTTAGTTGGTTATATGTGGAAAACACTTGAGAGACTAGGTAGAAGACTTTGTCACCAAGGGCAGGTTCATCCTTGCAGAGTTGTACCAATTAAGGTACAATTCCTATGACCTTTGCCAAGAAATTCAGGAGTCTGAGCTAAGCATGGCGAAAGAGAAACCCAAGGATAATATCACCATTTCTGACTTGAAATGGCATTTGATACAGTCACTATAGTGAAAAACAAAGAGAAGCTTTTTACTTGGAGAGAACAACTCCTCTTCAAGGTAAAAGCATGTGAAGCAATGTCTGTAGAAATGGTTGAGTATAGAGGAAAGGTTGCAAGTTCCATCAAGTTCGTAATAACTTTTGTGTCACAGATTCCTTTCCAATATCAACATGAGGATAGTGAGTGCATTGATCTCAGTACGTGCAATCAGAGTTTTAGAATATCATCTATAGTAGCTTCAATAGTGGCCCTATTGACTACAAGTTGACTCAAGTTGTAGCCATGTTAGCAAATTTTGATGAATCAGCTGAAAAGGGAAGAGAGTTTCAGACTCAAATCATGGATGGGGAGGTGATGTTGAAGAGGCAATGCATCGTGTTGAATATTATTAGTTATCCAAATGCAAAAACAATTAAAAACTAGTTGGAGGACTTGGTGACTCAAGTTGTTGAAGTATGAACTAACAATTAGGATGTCCTACCTTTTCCAAATATAGCATTTAAGACAACAACTAAAATTGATGCCTTTTCCAAGTTAACTCGTTGTCCCACCTTTCATGCATGTCTATTTTTTGAGACAACTTTGTATAGTGGAGTTCTATTTAGTTTTAGAATCAGTTAACTAAAGTAGTCTTTGTAGTTAACTCTCAATTACATTTGTTTAGACATAGGAACAAATCTTGTTGATTGGAAAGAACTGAATATTAACTCAAGGAGATTTTAGGGTTCCCTACTCCTTTGAGTGTATAAATAAGAGCAACCTTTTCTGATTATTTTTTTAACCGTACTTCTTATAACAAAATGCTAAGCCTTTGTGCCTTTGACTTTGTTATTTAGTATATGTTCTTGAACCATACTTGTGATAACAAAACATTAAGCTATTTTTGCTTGCTTTCTTGTTTTTCATGTACTTGTGTTCAATCTTTGTTCAAGTGTAAATTGGTTGATCGTGTGTTGTATGATTGTCCTCTTTCATACAATTTTTTGTCCCAAAAGTGTAATCATTGATTGATTTTGAGGAAATAAATTGAAAGTACAATGCGTCTTTGATCCAAAATCTTGAGAGCAAGATCTTTCAAATATTGTTGTTTCTATAATCTTTGTTTCAATCTACACCTCGAAAAGAGCAATGAGTCTTCAAGGGAATTTGGAGATTAAGGTTATCATTTGATGTTGTTTCTTATAATCTTTATTTCAGCCTACACCTTGAAAAGAGTAATGAGCCTTCGAGGGAATCCTGAGATCTAGTTTATCGTTTGATGTTTTACTTTCATAAACTCTATTTTCAGTGTGCATCTAAAAGAGCAATGAGCCTTCGGATGTGTTTTGAGAAAAAGTTTTTCTAAGTTACCCAAATCATTCCCCGTTACTTCTAAATCCTCTTGCTCTAAATTTATTTGAGGAGATAGAAGCATTATAAATTTAGGCCTAGTTGTAGTTGAGATTACGAAACCAGAGAAAACCTCACCTGCAATGCAAAAAAATTTATAAACTTTGTGCTCTCAGCTAAGATAAAAAGATGGGAATTTAGTTTACTTTACTTTTTACGTATAATCAACAAAAGATGGAGCTTCCCCTCCTGATTTGAAGAGCAGTTTATTTGTGTATAGTTGTTTGTTTCCAATACGCACTCAAAAGGTGCGAATTGAAATGCCAACAATGTCAACACCTCTTCAAAGAACATGAAGATCAAGCATCCTCTATTAATAGAACTAAAGATGTCAATGAACCCTCATTGCAACCTAAGGGTAGAATCAAAAAGCTCCTTATGACACTGATCAACCATTGCAAAAGATCATTCATCTTCTAATCAAAGATTATCCATGGATTCCTACACAATAACTTAGAACCAAGATCTTGAAATAAAGAAGATAGAATAGACCATGTAACTGCAAAAAACTCCCACTAAAGGTGATTTTGGGCTTTACATGGAATCATGACCAACATCATTGATAAAACTATTGAAAGTGAAGAAATCTTATCATGCACCATAGACTATTGCTACATATACTAATGAACAACTATATCAAGTACTCCAATTTTTTGTCTTACTATAATAAACATACCAATATAACCAAGCTGATCAATAATAAGGCCCGCCAAAAAGAATCCACATCAGGAAATTTACAAAATTTGCACATATGCAACATCTCAAAGGAAAAATACGTAATTAATGCTCCAATCTCCAATAATTGAATACATATATTCAACACCACATCAATATCATATAAAATAGAGGTAACCAAGTATAACATGTAAATTTCCAATATTCGAACACTAGGATTAATGTTAGACTCAATTTGCCAAAAAAATCCACATAAGAGTACCCATAGATCAATAAGAACCCACAAGCATCCTTTCAAATCTATAATTGTTTCTTCCAAAAAAATTTAGGAGTTTGAACACAACATTTTCATATGTCTGCAAACCATAGATTTTGGTTAACGTGTAAAACTTGTAAACCCATCGCTTTGTAAATTTTAAATCATTTAAACATCCAAACGTTGACACTAATAAATTTCAAATATGTCATTTGAAATAATGGAATATCATTGATCTACAAGCCCACACATTTTAGAAAAAGGAAAATTGTAAAACCTACAGAGGAACCAAATTGTCCAAGAGCATTCAGACCTATTCCACAACTCATAATGAAATAGAGGAAACAAGTTTTCCAAAATCTTACAAAACATAAAACATATGATTTTCACAACCCACAAGAAACTAGTAGTTAATCATCCAATGCTTTCATGTAACTAGGGGCTAAAACCATGAACCCAAGTACTCCATATTGTAGTCTAGATAGTAGGTGTTTTCCCATGTGACTAAGGATCCTAAAACACCCACCCATTATACACTCTTTCACTACACATGAACTCAAGGAAGAGGAACATAACCACCACATAAAAGGAGAACCATGTGTTGTTAAAAATGAGATATATGTCACCACCATGTGCAAGGATCAAACATAGGATCACTTCCACACAAAAAAATTCTTCTACCTTGAGCTTCTAGTATCCACCATAGATCCTATTTGTTGAATTAAATTATTGTTTATGTCAAAGCTAATTGTGGACGTCCCCCTTCAAGCAAGAAAATAAGATCAATAAATATTATATTGGTTGGGTCGACCACCTTAGGCAAGCAATAAAACTAAGAATATATATTTTCCTTATTGAAGACCAACCTCCTTGAATAGATATGACAATTAGAAAAGGGCCATTTAAATTACTGAGTGTCTCCCCCTATTTGGCTGACCTAGAAGAGTGAAGCGCCCAACCTTGGGTAGGGAAATTAATAAATAAAAATATGTATTATGCAAAGGCCGACCTCATGGAAGATGGCACCCATTTTGGAAGAAATAAATTCAAATTAATTTTTTTTTATCATTTTCTTCCTTGGTTGACCTTGTTGAAAGGTCATGACTATTGATTGAAGGTTCCTCTTGAAGATTTATAAATAGAAGGTTGTTGTGGATCATTTTGACATCCATTCATTGAATACCATTCATATTTCTAGAGCAAATCTACAATAAAGAAGAGTAGATTTAGAGAGCAAAATTTATGAGATTAATTTATCTCATGCTTATGAAACTTCTATGGTGAATTCATGTAAGATTCATAAAGGCATGTTTTGAAAATATTTTAGATTTATGAGTATATTTCTAAAGATTAAATTGCAAATCTAAGTCAGGGTTTGACAACAGAATTTCAAGTCAAATTTGTGTGAAGGAGTGGGTAGATTTTTGTTGAAGTCCTTGAAGGGATATAGGGAAGATCCAACAACATTATAATCACTTTGTTTCTGAAGGTTGGTGCCTTCTATTTTGCAAGATCAAGATGTTGGAGCCTGTCACTCAAAGAGATTGACATCTCTTATTGAATTGGTGCTCAATGGAGGGGATTAGTGTCTCTTGTGGGTTAGTGCTTATGAGTTTGTAATTTTTTTTTGTAAAATCAATATTTTCCATAGTTTTCTCCCACAAGGGTTTCCACGTAAAATCGTGTGTGAATCTTATGTTCTAATTTGCTATATCTTACTTGTGTGGATGTTTTGATTATTGATTATGATTGCCAAAGTTATAATTGAATTTTTTTCTTATATTGATTCACCCGCCCTCTCAATATAAGTGTGTGCATGTTTCTTTAATTGGTGTCAGAGTAGGTTCCTTCGAAAAATCCTAACCACTTGTAGGAAAGATCTTAAGAACACATGTGGTGAGTCAATAAGGGTTTTCTTCAATCCAAACACCATTTTTTGACGGAAATAAATATGACTTATGGAGTATGAGGATGCACATTTATTTGATGGACCATGGATCTGATATATGACAATCTATTGTGGATGGCTATGTGGCACCATCTACTTGACCAACAAATCAAGCTGAAAAGAGGGCTAGTGGGAACAATGCTAAAGCTATGAATGCAATTCTAAGTGGTATGACTGAATCAAAATTTGTCAAATTCATGCAATGCACATCATTAAAAGAGATGTGGTCTAAGCTTCAAAGGACTTATGAAGGATACAACAAAGTGAAAAAGGAAAAGCTCCAAACCCATAGGAGGAAATTTGAGAGTTTGAAGATGAATGACGAAGAGAATGTTGCTGCCTATTTTCTTCACATGGATGAAATCATAAATACCATTCGTGGTATTGGAGAAAATGAGGTTGTTGTGCAATAGGTTTTAAGATCTCTACCCATGAGATTTGATGCAAAAAAAATTCCATTGAAGAAATGAAGGATCTAAGCACTTTGAAGATGGATGAGTTACATGACAAACTTATCGTTTACGAAATGAGGACTAAGAAAAGAACATCATCAAAATGTGAATCCACCTTTAAAACATCAAGAAGGATAAAGAACAATGGACCCATATCAAGTGAAAGTTTAAATGATGAGGAAGAAGCTAACTTTATAAAGAAATTCAATAAAGGAATAACTATCAAGATAAAAGGTGAGTATACTCTTAAATTTAATTGTGGTAATATAGGTCATTTTGTTGTCAAATGTCCACAGGTTGGAAGTGATAGCAGCAAAGAAGAAGTATATTATGACAAGGGAAAAGGAAAGAAAATTCATTTTAATAAGAAGTACACTCAAAGGAAATCTGAAAAGAAGAAGAATTTTTGAAGACACAACAAGAGCGTATATGTTCAAGGAATCAATAGTTCTTCTAAGGAAAGTTATGAAAGTTTCTCCAAAATTGATAGAGAAGAAAATTATCTTCATGGATATGGAAACAAAGAAGCTCCAAGGTGTGAAGAAAGGGAGTGAAGAGATCGAAAGTGAGAAAGATACTATAGTAGATCTTGAGGAAGAAATTATTGTTGTCATAAACGAAATCAAATGACTCAAGAAGTGGAATTCAAAGTTAAAAGACCAAATTTGAGAAGATGGAGAGAAGTCTGAAAATATAATTTTGGATTTGAAGACTCAAGTTGAAGAATCCAAACACATTAAATATCTCTTAAAAGATCAACTAAAGGAAAAATAATTAGAGTGTGAGAAGCTTGAATCTGGAATTTTTTTCTTGAGGAAGGAGCTAGAAAATACTAAAGATCAGTTCAACATAAACAATTTTTTTGATAAAACTTACGAAATGTTAGAGTACCTTATCAACTCACAATTATCACCATTCACCAAAAGTGGTATTGGTTTTTATGGAAAAAGTTCACAAACTAAAAATACATTGGAAAGTAAGAATTATGCTACAACCCTCAAAAGTTCCAACAAAGAGGAGGTGAAAAAAGAATACAATAAAAGGGAAGAAAGCAAAAAGGAGGAAAAAAAGAGGAAAACAAGGAGGATGAAGCCTCATAGTTTCAAATAACTACCAAGGACAACCTCAAATGGTCCTTTCCTCAAAGGAAGCCACACAAAACTAGGTTTCAATTGTTGAATGAACAAGACAACCGAGGGGGGGTGAATTAGTTGTAGCAAATTAAAACATCAAAACCCTCAATAGTAATCAGATTCACATGCATTCATTAAGCCATTATTTTGTTAAAGTAATTAATTATGAAATGCAAATAACAGAAACTGAAATAACAACACCATACACAAGACAACACCATATTTACATGGAAAACCCAATGAGGGAAAAACCACGGCGAGGATTAGCTCACAATATAAGTAATTGCAAAATCGGTACAAGGAATCACTACTAGAATAGGACACACTGTCCAAAAAATCTCACAGCCAGGGCTCACTACCACATAAAGAACACAAGAATATAGAAGAGAAATGTTACACAAAGAAAAACTTCTAAATGCAACAAAGAATCCACCACAAATGCTCCAACACTTTCATAACCTTGCGTGAAAGATTTTGAACACCTTCAGGAATCCAATACTTAAAATTCACACTACTCTTCTCAAATTCGTATCACACACATCACTCACATTGATCTTACATCTATCTTTCTTCTCTCTTGCATCCTACAACACCATTACTCTTATTTATATCAACCTCAACCTTGAAAACCTTCTCCAAGGTCGGCAATTATTTGTTACACTTACAAATTCAAATTAGGTCGGCACCTAAACATTCCCACAGTAGATAGGAATGAAGGAGACCCATATAAATCCTTAATTAGGACCCAAATTAATCCTAACACACCTCAACATAATTTCATAAGCTTCACATTTAGTGCTAACACAAGGTCGACCAATACCCATGTTAAACACCATAAAACATTAAGTACACACTTCCTTAAATCAATCTGATACTTCCAAACAATAGAATTCACTTGAACACGATCTAGAATAATTCTCGAACCACCTGAGATTCAACAAATACTTCATCCCAACTCACAACATAGAAATACTTCAACCTAGAACATCTGGTTAACTTTATTCACACACTGACGCATGAAACACACATTGTACTATACCAAATCAAGTGAAACCTTGAATAATGAAATATACAAAAATTATAAGAAACTTCCCAAATCCACACAACTTGAAGCCAAACCATGGAGAAATGCAGAGCATATACATTTCTCTCAGGCCACAAAAAACATCACTAAAAAACTAGTTCACACATTGGTGAGAATATCTCACTTTGTATAATGATCTAGAAACACAAATTTTGAATATAGCAATCTCTAACAACCTTGAACAACATATCAGATCCACACAGGCATAGCATCAACACAAATAAATGCATAGCACATCCTAAAGTGCATTCTAAACACTTGCACAACATTTTTTTCTCTGTTAATCAAACTTTCTCAAAAACACTTGGAAACCAAGTACCAGAGACATCATCTCAGCCATTACTTCATTCCAACTCATCTTCAAACATTGCAACATAAAGATAGCTCCATGTACTCACAATACTTCCTCAATATCTCAACTACACATGCACAACCTACAACAACCTGTTTTCCTCTTTTTCACAATTTTCTCAATATCCTTGACATCTTCATCATGCAAAAAACTTCCTTAACATATAGTTGAAATCAATAACAACACTAGCCTATATAAATCTTGTTGACATCAATGACAACACCTTCATACTTGCAACAATCTCCCCCTTTGTCATTGATGTCAACACAAGATGTGAAAAACCATCAAAGACAACATAACAAATCTAAAGACACTCTCATGATTTCCTTTCATTTCTCCCCCTAAGAAGACAAACTTTTTCACATGATAATTTATCCCCCTTTGACATCAATGGAAAAGGATTAAAAAAAATTGCATTGTTCTCCCCCTTTGACATTGAACCAAGATACTTTCTCTAAATAGTCCCCCTCAGGAGTACACCTAACCAAATCAACAAATTTGCACAATGACAACACATGACACTACCTAATCCCCTGAGAGGTAGCCACCAACATCATTCCATAAAGGAGATGAATCCATAGATCCACTAGATTGATGCATCAACATATGCATCTAGTTTAGAGGAGGGACAATGACCCCCAACTTCTCCCAAAGATACTAAAAAGTATCCTTAGGAAGAGACTTAGTGAATATGTTAGTAATCTGATCATTTGTAGGTACATACTCAAGCTTTACCTCATTCTCCATAACCTTCTCTCTTAGAAAGTGATACCTAATTGATATATGCTTTATCCTTGAATACATCACTGGATTCTTTAAAATATTAATTGTACTTGTATTATCACAAAAGATAGAAACAAACTCATCATACATTACTCTAATATCCTTCAATTTGTTGAGCAAGACAACTGAGAGGGGGGGTTAATCAGTTGTAGTAAATCTTTCCCTTATAGCAATCACTAGTGATTAATTCAATTACCATTCACAAAAACTTTAACTCTGCTAATATGATTAATCATTAAGTGCAAATGTAGAAACTGAAAGAAGTAAAAACCATATACACATAGCAACACCAGATTTACATGGAAAATCCAGTAAGGGAAAAACCACAGTGAGGATTAGCTCACAATATAGAGAATATCAAACCAAATACAAAGGCTGACTACTAGAAAAGGCTCACTGTCAAAACATGACTCACTGTCCAACAAGGGTTAACCACTCAAAGGGCTCACTAGCACACATATACAAAGAAGATAGAAGATATTTGTTATAGAGAGAATACAATCTTAATGCAATGGAGATTTCCACCATAAATCACTCACACACTTGCAAAGATGCTTGAATGATAGAGTACACCTTCAGCTCACTGCTTCCAAAACCTCGCAATTAGATTTTGCACTGATCTACTCAACCTTGCATCACATACACACCCTTTTGCATATATCTCGCATCTATCTTGCTTTCATTCATGCTCACTCTTCCCACAAACATTTCAATCTATATTTATACCATCTTCAACTTTGAAACATATCCAAAGTTAGTCATACATACCATTTGTATTACAAATTCAAATTAGGCTGGCTCCAAAACATTCTAGGGTGGAACTAGAATGAGGGTGACCCAAACACACTCTTAATGAGGACCTAAATAAGTCCCAACATGCTTCATGAACTTTTGCAAGTAGTGTTTAACACATGGTCAACAAAACTAATGTAAAACACATAGAACAATTAAGCACATGCAACCTTAGCATGATCCAATCTTTCTAGACAACAAAATTATCTTCAATACAAACATATTAGTTTATCTCCAAAATTGAAAGTCATAAAACTTGAACAAGAAGAAATCCATAGCAACTATATTTCTCTCAAACCTCTGCTAGACATATTGAAAAAAACACAGTCCACAACTGGTGAAAATATCTCATATTGTACAACAATCCAAAACCCCAAAATATGGATATAGCAACCTTCATTAAGCATGATTAATATATATGAACCACATGAACATAGGATCAAATCTTGGAGCTAAACCCAAAGAAGAAACTGAATACCTGCAACCTTTCTCCATTACAATTTTCTCAATATCCTCGACATATACAACCAATAACCTTCATCCATGACACTAAAGACAACATCAACCAGTTGATAACTAGTTAACTAATTGACATCAATGAAAACACCTTCATTCTTGCAACATCTTCATACTTGCAACAATCTCCCCCTTTGTCATTGATGACAACACCTGATGTGAAAAACTATTAAAGACAACACAACAACTCTGAACACACTTCCTTATGAATTCACTTTCTCCCCCTTAGTAAATATTTTTTTTCACATGATACTTTCTCCCCCTTTGACATCAATGGAAAAGATGAAAGATATTTTAGCATTGTTTTCCCCTTTGACATCCAAAAAAATTTCATAAAGACAACACTAGATACTACCTACTCCCCCTAAGAAGTAGTCACCAAACATCAGCCAAAAGAAAGATAGATCTATAGACCCACTAGACTGATGCATCTCCATATGCATCTAGTTCAAGAAAGGAGGGGCAATGACCCCTAACTTCTCCCGGAGATACTCAAAAGTATCTTTAGGAAGATCCTTTGTAAATATATCAGCAACCTGATCCTTCATTGACACATACTCAAGCTTTACTTCATTCTCCACAACCTTTTCTCTCAAAAAGTGATACTTGATAGATATATTCTTTGTCCTTGAGTGCATCACTAGATTCTTTGAAATGTTAATTGCACTTGTATTATCATAGAAGATAGAAATGGGATCATCATATATTATTTTCATGTCTTTCAATGTTTGTTTCATCCATAAAACTTGTGTACAACAAGATGTAGCAGCAATATATTCAACTTCAGCAGTAGATAAAGAAATTGAATCTTGCTTTTTACTCAACCATGACACCAATCTACAACCATTAAAGAATGAACCACCACTTGTACTTTTTTTTCATCAACACAACCTGCCCAATCTGCATCTATATAAGCACTTAGTGTAAATTCAATATCCCTAGGATAACACAAGCCATAATTCAGAGTTCCATTCAAGTATCTGAATATCCTCTTAACAACAACATGTGTTTCTCTAGGATATTCTTGAAATCTAGCCACAAGACAAACTGCATGCATGATATTTGGTCTAGTAACAGTTAAATACAAAATTCCTCCAATCATAGATCTATATTTTCTCTGATCAGCTTTAGGTGAGTCATCATCTTTACTCAATTTACAGCAAGTCACCATAGGAGTGCATACCGGTTTGGAACAATCCATTCCAAAATTCTTCAACATTTCTCTTACATATTTTGATTGTGAAATAAAAATCCCTTTTTTTGTTTGATTAATTTGCAGCCCAAGAAAGAAATTCATCTCACCAAAAATAGACATCTCAAATTATTTTTGCATTTCTTCAACAAAAATCTTACACATTGTTTCATTTCCTCCAAAGATAGTATCATCAACATATACTACTACTATCAAGATCTTATCATTTTCAATTTTAAAATAAAGATTACTATCTACCGTACCTTTGTTGAAGCCTTGTTGAATCAAATATTTGTATACCTTGCATACCAAGCTCTAGGAGATTTCTTTAATCCATATAAAGCCTTCTTCAATCTACAAACCATATCTAGTTGATCTGACAACTGAAATCCTTTTGA
Organism: Sequoia sempervirens; assembly: GCA_007258455.2. Lineage (NCBI taxonomy): Eukaryota > Viridiplantae > Streptophyta > Pinopsida > Cupressales > Cupressaceae > Sequoia > Sequoia sempervirens. The sequence continues at coordinate 15,881 of VDFB02021095.1, read as the reverse complement.
TTGTTCCATGTACACCTCTTCTTCCAATTCACCATTCAAAAATGCAGACTTAACATCTTTCTAATAAATTTTGAAATCTTTATGAGAAAAAAATGCTAAAAACATCCTGATGGCTTCCATTCTAGCCACCGGAGCAAAAGTTTCCTAAAAATCTATACCTTGTACTTGTGAGTAGCCTTTACACACAATCCTTGCTTTATTTTTTACCACTTCTCCATTCTCATTCAACTTGTTTCCGAACACCCATTTTGATTCAATTATGTTTTTATCTATCAGTCTAGGGACCAACTCCCAAGTTTGATTCTTCTCAATTTGCATAAGTTCTTCTTACATAGCTTTCATCCAATTTCATCATTACATGCTTCACTTGTTGTCTTTGGTTCCACTTTAGAAAGTAGACACAGATTTATCTCATTAATAGCATTAGTTCTGCTTCTTGTCAAAACTCCTTTCCTTTTGTCTCCAATGATCTGATCTTCTGAATGATTTTTCTGTATATATTTACGTGTCTTTGGGGACACCATCGAAGCTTATTCTTCTTCATTTTGTTTCTCCTATTCTTCCATAATTTATTTTATTCTTATGCAATTAGGTTCATCAGATACATATCCATCAACTTCAATTGAATTCTTCAATGATTTGAATCCACCTTGACATTTGTGCTTTCAACAATCTTTCTCAGCCTTTTATTGAAACATTTGTAAGCTTTGCTTCTAGTAGAGTATCCAAGGAAGATACCTTCATCACATCTAGCATAAAACTTTCCTAATTTTTCTTCATCCCTTGTGATATAACATTTGCTTCCAAATACCTTAAAATATTTGATCGTAGGAATTCTTCCACACCATATCTCATAGGGGGTCTTTGTACTATTAGCCTTTTCTTGTACTCAATTGAACACATAAATAGTAGTATGAATAGCTTCTCTCCAATAAAATTTTTGTAGACCTGCCTCAGTAATCATTGATCTAGCAGCTTCCTAAATTGTTTTGTTTTTCCTTTCAACAACTCCATTCTGCTAAGGAATTCTAGAAGAAAATAACTATCTTTTTATTCCATGGACTTCACAAAATATATTAAACTCATTTGAATTAAATTCACCACCTCTGTCGGACCTTAAGAACTTTATTCTCAAGTTTTCTTCATTTTCAATGATAGCCTTAAACGCCTTGAATCTCTCTAATGCATCAAATTTCTCTCTAAGAAAAGTAACCCATGTGTATCTAGAGTAATCATCAATCAAAAGCATAAAATACATGTCACCTTGTATACTTCTCACTCTTGTGGTACCACAAAGATCTGTGTGAATCAAATCCAATAGTCTGGTAGTAGATTGTTCTTTTCATCTGAAGTTGTTTCTATCTTGCTTTCCAAACTGACAATTCTTGCAGATAGCATTAACTGGCTTTGTAATCCTCGATAGATCTCTTACAACATGCACAACACTGATTCTTGCTAAGTTATCAAAATTCATATGACACGTCCTTCGGTGCCACAACCAACTATCATTAATTTGAATCATAAAGCAATGTCCATCAACACCCTTAAGTTGATAAATGTTTCCTTTAGGCTTCTTACCAACAACAGTCACTATTCCGGATCCTTTCCTGATTTCACATCTTTCATCCTCAAACACAAAAATTATATCCCTTACTACACATATGTCCAACACTTAAAAGATTATGCCTTAAACCCTTAACATAGTAGACATCATCAGTATTATGCTTTCCATAAAAAATAATTGAACCTATTCCACAAATCTTAGCACCAATATCATCTCTGAATTTAACTACGCCACCATCATAATTTTCAAGCTTAACAAAATTACTCTTATCACCAGTCATGTGATGTGAACAACCATTGTCAACAACCCAATAGTTCTTTTCTTGTTTAGCATGAAGAGCAGAAATCATTATACCTTCACTCTTTTCTGGAGTATTTTCTTTCACCTGTCTTTCAGTTTTAGTAGAAGTATATGTTGGATGTTGTGGTGTGTTGTTGATATGTGGTTGTCATTGATGTCACACTATTAGCATTGTTGCATTAGAAGTTGTATATGTTGAGGATATTGAGAAAATTGTAATAAGAAGTGCTACAGGTTGTCAATGGTGAAGTGAAGTTCCTTCTGTCGGTGTGGTCAGTATGTTGATGTTCTAAGGTTGTGGACTAAATGGTTTCTTTTTTAGTATATCTAGATTATCCACATTGAGTTTCAGAGGTCCGCGTGAAGATTTGTATTCTAACAGTTTTTTTGTTACTTCAGTTTGTGTTCCTGAATATGTGATTTCAGTAAGTTCAGTTGTTGTGGATGCTTCTTTGGTGTTTCATGATGCTTGTGGATGTTTCTAGTTTGTTCTCTATCTATGTTTCACATCTGCATTGATCGTTGTGCTCATGATCTAAGATTTTCTCTTGCATGTTCATGTTTTTCATGTTCTTGGCCGACAAGGTGTTGAAGCATGTTGTGGATCTTCGAGGAGTAATTAATTGAAGTGGTTCGTGTTTGAGGATATTATTTTCGGTCTTCACTATGTTGTGGTCGACCTTGGTTGATTCGCATGATTAATCTTTATTTGTTTTGGGTCGACTGTTTGTAATTATTTTATTATCTCTTTATGGTCGACTTGTAGCGATGGAATTTGTTGTTGTGGATATATATAAGCAATTGTTTTATCATTTGGAAGAGTATGAGAGAGAGAGGGTGTGAAGTGTGTTAGTCTTGTGTGCGAATAAAGTTCAAATCATTCAAAGGCAGAGCAGAGAGTGAAGAAGAGTGAAGAAGAGTGGAGAAGAGTGAAGAAGTGTTCTTGTACTTAACCGAAACTATAACTAGGAATTAGCAGATGCTATTTTCTCAGTTCAAAGTCTGATGGATTTAATCAGAACCTTTCTGTAAGACAGTGTGTCTTCCTTTGGGTAGTAATCCTATTTGTATTTGAATAGTGAGCTCTAGGCAGTGTGCCTGAATGCATGTGCATTCCCTATTCATATTCTCTTATGCTTTTAATAGGGTATAATCTTGCGAACTGACCTCCGCTGTGGTTTTTCCCCTAACAATGTTTCCACGTAAAAATCTTGGTGTTATGTGTGCTTCTTATGTGTTGTTCATTTATGCTTTCATGATTAATGATCAGATCTAAGAATAAGGCTAATAAGTTGAATAAGTTTGAAATTCGGTGACAACTGATTCACCCCCCTCCCCCATCTCAATTGTCTGCCCTTAAGTTGCCAACAATTGGTATCAGAGCTTGTGGTTCCTTGGAAGAAGTTTAACAACTTGAGGTGATCCAGGATGGTCACTTATAAGAAGGATAGTCCTATATTTGATGGAACAAATTATTCTTTATGGAAGACTCGAATGGAGTGACATCTGAGATGCATTGGTGAACCCTACTAGAGCATTACAAGTAATAGATATGTTATTCCACTAAATAGTACTCATACTAAATATAATATTAGGGCTAAGGAGGCGTTGTTGAGTGCTTTGACTAATACTGAGATGACAAATGTGATGGATTTGAAGACTGCTTATGAGATCTGGAAAAAGTTGGAGACCTTGTATGAAGGTGATGCTAATGTGAAGATTGCTAAGCTACAAAGTTTGAAAGGAAAATATGAAAAGTTGAAAATGGGTGATGATGAAAATGTTACTACTTTCATGCAAAAAGTGAATGAACTTGTGTGTGGTATCAGATGTGCTAGTGGATAGATAGACGAATCAAAGATTGTTGCTAAAGTGCTTAGATCCTTGCCTGATTCTTACAAAGTCAAGGCTAGTGCTATTGAAGAGCTCCAGACTATAACAAATGTTACCAGAGATATGTTGATTGGTAAGCTTATTTCTTTTGAGTTGAGTGAGTTTAGTGATGCCCTTCCTAAGGTTGAATCTGCATTCAAGGCCACTACTTCTACAAGAGATAGACATAGATATGATTTGGGTGAAAGTTCATCAAGAAAGACATTCAAATATGAGGATGAAATGAAACAGCTCGATGAAGAGGAAAGAGAGCTAGAAGAACTTGAAGCATTGATTATGAAAAGAGAAGCCAGAGGACAAGGTAAGTATAAGGGGAAGTTGCCTATTAAATGTCTCTCTTGAAATAAGATAAGTCATTTTGCATCAAGGTGTCCTGAGAGAGTTTCCAAGCCAAGATTTAACAAGCCTAAATTCCAAAAGAAGTGTTACTATGTTGCTGATGAAGGTGTGACAGATGATGAATCTGATAAAGGAAATGCAAGTAAAGATGAATTTGTGTTTATTTCTATCAAGGAGAATAATCATGTGTCTATTGAATCTGCTAGTTGTACAAATGTGGAGAAAGCCCTAGATGCTCGAGTTGAAGAGAAAGATGAATGGGTAATTGACAGTGGTTGTTCTCATCATATGATAGGAGATAAAATTAAGTTTGTGAATTTGGAAAAGTATGATGGTGGTGTTGTGAGATTTGGTGATAATATAGCTGGTGTGATCCGTGGGAGAGGATGCATTTATCTTGATGGTAATCATAATACTAATGATGTCTTGTATGTTGAAGGTTTGAAGCATAATATTTTAAGTGTTGGAAAAATGGTTGATAAGGGATACAATCTTCAGTTCATGAATGGAAAGTGCAAAATATTGGGAAATTCTGGAAATGTGATTGCATTAGGTACAAAAACAAAAGGTAATATTTTCCACCTAATTGTTGCTAGTAAAAGATGTTTGATTGCTCAAATTGATGAAAGCTGGTTGTGGCATAGAAGAATGTGTCATGTTAAATTTGATAATATTGTCAAGATAAGTTCTATTAAGGTTGTGAGAGATCTTCCTAAGCTGATGAAACCTACTAATGCCATATGCAAAGAATGTCCATTAGGAAAGAAAACAAGAATTTCATTTTGGAGTAAACAACAAAATTCAAATGGATTGTTGGATCTTGTGCATACTGATTTGTGAGGTCCTAATAGAACTAGAAGTTTACAAGGATACAGGTACTTCATGTTGCTTATTGATGACTATTCAAGGATGATGTGGGCTACTTTCTTAAGGGAGAAATTTGAAGCTCTAGAAAAATTCAAGATCTTTAAGGCTATGGTTGAGATAGATATAGGTCTAAAGATTAAGAGTCTGAGATCAGATAGAGGTGGTGAATTCACTTCCGGTGAGTTTAATTCTTTTTGTGAAGAGCATGGAATAAAGAGACAGTTATCTGCACTGCAGACCCCTCAACAAAATGGAGTTGTGGAAAGGAAGAACAAAACAGTTCTAGATGTTGCTAGAACCATGATGTTGGAAGGAAATGTACCTCATATCTATTGGAGAGAAGTTGAATACTGTTTTGTACACACTTAACAGAGTAAAAATCAAAGGTGATATTGGTAAGACTCCTTTTGAGCTATGGACTGGTCAAAAGCCTACTATTAGATATTTCAAGATCTTTAGAAGCAAGTGTTATATCAAAAGAGATGAAGATGTAGGAAAGTTTGATGCTAGGAGTGATGAAGGAATCTTTCTAGGTTATGCTACTAAGAGTAAGGCCTACCGCTGTTACAATAAGAGATTGAAGAAAATGGTTGAAAGTGCAAATGTTAAGATTGATGAAGACATAGCTGCACTATCTAGAACTTGTGGATATGGTTCTGATGATCAAAATAAAAATACAAACAAAGGAAAGCAAGGTCAAGCTACAAGTCAAGTGCAAATCATTCTGGTGAATCAAGAAGGTCAAGAGGAAGGAGAAACTGATGGAAGAACAAAAGAGAGATCAGAAGAGCCTGAAGTTGAAGAACATTCTAAGAAGACTCTGAGGTATGTAAGGTTGTATCATTCAAAAAATTAGATCATAGGTGATAAGAACAAAGGTGTCCAGACTAGGAGAAGAATTGCAAAAGAATATTGTTTGATTTCAAAGACTGAGCCTAACAATGTGAATGAAGCATGCAAAGATGAACATTGGGTTGAAGCAATGAAAGAGGAACTACGAAAATTTGAAAAGAATGATACATGGATTCTTGTTCCCAGACCTAAGGATAAGAATGTAATTGGAACTAAATGGGTCTTTAGAAACAAACTGAATGAACAAGGTGAAGCGGTTAGAAATAAAGCTAGACTGGTATGTAAGGGATATTCACAAATGGAAGGTATTTATTTTGAAGAAACCTTTGCCCCTGTTGCTAGAATTGAAGCTGTGAGATTGTTTCTTGCTTATGCTACTAACAAAGACTACAAATTTTATCAAATGGATGTCAAGTCTTCTTTTCTAAATGGAGAATTGGAAGAAGAAGTGTATGTTGAGAAACCTGATGGATTCTAGTTGATTGATCAGGGAGATAAGGTTTATTGATTGAAGAAAACATTGTATGTACTCAAACAAGCCCCTAGAGCATGGTATGCTAGATTAGATAAGTACTTGGTGAAGCTTGGATTTAACAAAGGTACTGTTGATAGTAATTTGTATTTCAAGAATGATGATAAAGATTTGATTGTGGAAGTTTTTGTGATGATATCATATTTGGAGGAGATGATAGCTTGTGTATGAAGTTTGCTAATGAGATGCATAATGAGTTTTAGATGTCAATGATTGGAGAGATGAAATTCTTCTTGGGATTGCAAATTACTTAGTTAGATAAAGGGGTCTGTATATCTTAGTCCAAGTATGTGAAAGAATTGCTGAAGAAATTTGGTATGGAAGGTTAAAAGCTTGTTGGTACACCTATGGTGAGCAGATGCAAGTTGACAACTGATGATGATTCTCCAAAGGAAAATCAGACTAGATACAGATCAATGATTGGTGGATTGCTTTATTTGACTCAAACCAGGCCTGATATCATGAATGTTGTATGTATTGTTGCTAGATTTCAAGATGATCCTAAAGAATCTCATGTGACTGTTGTGAAGAGGATTTTCAGATACTTGAAGGGGATAGTTGATTTTGGTCTATGGTATCCTAAAGATGATGATCTCACTTTGAGTGCCTTTACTAATGTTGATTGGTCAGGAGATGTGAATGATAGGAAAAGTACTAGTGGTGGAGCATTTTTCTTGAGAAAGAAGTTGATTTCATGGTTAAGCAAAAAGCAAAATGTTATTTCTTTATCTACTGCAAAGGCATAATACATTGTTGCTACTAATAATTGTGCTCAAGTACTGTGGATGAAATAGATGTTGAAGGATATCATAATTGTGTATAATGAGCCTATTTTTTTATTCTGTGATAACTCAAGTGCTATTAACATGTCTAAGAATCTGGTGCTTCATTCCAAGACCAAACATATATCTATCAAGTTTCATTTTTTGAGAGAGAAAGTAAGTGAAAAGGAAGTCAGATTGGAGTATGTGCCTACTAAGGAGCAGATTGCACACATATTTACCAAGTCGTTGCCTAAGGATACTTTTAAGTATCTCAAATGGAAGTTAGGGGTGATTACCCCTCCTAATAACAACTAAGGATGCATTGATTTGTATCAATCTGTACATTTCATGATCATATTTTGATCCAGATTGATGTTGTGGTGTCTGCTACTTAGGGGGAGTATGTTGGCTTCTTCTGTGGAATTTGTCCTTGATGTCAAAACTGCCCTGGGTTGGTGCCTTGACATTTCATAGTTTGGCATTTCACTACTTTATGGATAGTGCTTTGGATACTTTCAATCATTTTTTATGGTTCTAATCATGTTGGATTCTTGTGTAGAGGTTATATATGTCACATGGGGTGATTCTATGTTGGATTTTTGTGCAGAGGATATATATGTCACATGAGGTGATTGGTTCAGTGATATTGGTTGGCACTCACTTTGGCATGTTTTTTTCTTCAGTCTCTACTTGGTTTTGTTGAGACACATACATGTGATAGTTCTGTATAGTTCTTTACTTAGATTGAAGGTAATTTGGTTTGTGTCTAGAAGTGATCATTGATCATAGTCAACTTCATTTTACATGTAGACATTTTATAAATTTACATTGCTTTTGTGAGCTCTACTTCACTCAAGATTTACATGCTACACTTGGTGGTTCACATGTTTTTATCATTCTTGATACATGGCCAGATTATCATGTTGTATATGTTTACTTTCTATACATATAGCTTCACAAGGGTTCTTGCATTATACATAAGGTGGAGTTTATTTTTTAAGATGTTTATATTGATACACAATATATGTATTGTGATCGGGTATCATTTCATTGTTATATTACAATGTATCTCACCTTGCATATTGACTACATCTATTTGTTTGGTCATCAGGCTTTATAAGGCCTCGGCTTAAGTGATAAATCGACCTTGACTAAATTGGTACAATCGATTATATGAATCATTATGTTTATTTGGCAGCCGACAAGGTATTATCATTGTACGGTTGTTAGCTCACGTGGACACTTGACAACATGATGTGGAAATGTTTTGGTATTTGATTTAATGATCATTGTGTCAGTCTCATGTGGATTTCAAATGATGTTTAACATCATTTGATAGTGGATTTCAAATGATTATCTCAAAATTTGTAAGGAGAATAGGGCAAAAAAAAGTTATGTTTTCATTTTGTATGGCTAGCTCAAACCCTAGCCGCCATTGCAGTTAGCAATTACAGATTTTGACACCGTGGTTGTGGATCTTTGCTTGAACTTGAGGTATCATGGATAGTGAAAGATTGGAAATATGTTGGTGGACTTCGCTCGAGCTGGAAGCAAAGGTAATAGAGGATCTTATGGGATTTTGTTTACAGTTTGAACTACCATAACATAGGTAATATCTATACATTACTTTGATCTTTCGAAGGTAAATTTGGTGAATGGAAAAGTAAAAAGGGAAAGTTGATATTGATTCAGTTTCAAACAAATTACTTCATTTCTGGTTTCAATTTTTAAAAAGGATCTTGAGTTTTCTTTAATCATAACTGAATCTGAAACTGTTTTGAACTTGAAGTTCGAACTCGAGGGTTTTTGATGTTTGCACAAATACATTTTTGACAAACCCTAGTTAACTCAAGGGTTTTGAAATTTTGGAATGAAGGGTTTGCAATATGTGAATAAGGTTTATTCCAGTCTATAAAAATCATAGAATCTTTAGCCATTAGAGTGTGGCAGAGATTGGAATGAAACAATAGAGTGTTGTTGAAAAGAGAATAAGGGTTTATTACAGTGATATCTTTGTATTTTTAAAAAATTGAAAAAGAGAGTTTACAGTGTTTATATCTCTGACCCTTATTACAAAGATTGCATATTTTAGTGAGATTATATTGGTACTGTTTCATTCAGTACAAATTATAATGGGTGTTATTGTATATCTTTTATATGTACTCTATTGAGATTTTGTAATTGCAAAAATAATGCGGTTATAAGGTCCTGACAGTTTGCATGGTTATTGTGAAACTTTCTTAAGGAGTTGGTGCTCCTGAATTGTTACAGAGTTGGTGCTCTGAAAAATATTGTAATCAGTTTGGAATTAAGCATGTAAGGCATTTTGGAGTGGTTTTTCTACCCCAAGAGGGTTTTCCACTCGTCAAAGCTCTATGTTTCTCTTTTGTGTGATTTGTGCTTATCTTGCTTAATTTTTTCTTTCAGTATTTGTGAAGGTAGTTCATGCAATGCTCTGATACATTATCACAATTCCAAGTTGTCCAAAATTTCATGATTTAATTGTTCATGTTCAATTTAAATGTTAAATTATGCCATAAATGAGTTTGGTGTCTTGTGTAAAAGAAAGCATCAAAAAGTTGTTCATTCAGCTTTATGTGAACAATGTATATCATGTTTTGATATGAGTTGTTAAGCATTCAGGTTATGTCTAGTTAAGTGATTGAAAACAATCATTCAAAATTTAGTATTCACATTACATATATAAAGTCACTCGTTTGTTCAAGATTAAAAAGTTCAAATCTGCATTTCAAGTCATAAAAAAGTTTTTATACATTACTCTGATTCAACCCCCCCTCTCAGAGTAATTCCACTTCCAACAAGTGGTATCATAGCATAAGGTCCTACATTAGGTTTCATACCTAGGATTGATTCTAGTCTTGGAAGTTCATCATAAAGGCACATGCGCCTGAAGGTTCATCTGTCACAAGAGCTCCTCTATTTGATGGTTCTGATTATGTGTTCTAGAAAATCAGAATGGAAACATATCTGATTTCTTTAGACCTTGATGTTTGGAACTTAATGTGTAGTAAATACATTGTACCCAATACCATACCTACATAATATGATGAGAAAAGGAAATATGAAATGAATGCAAGAGCTAAACATGCACTTTTTTGTGGTTTGACAAAAGATGTATTTGTTAAAGTCATGCATTGTAAATCTGCATATGAAATTTGGGAGAAGCTTGAAAATGTGTATCAAGGAAATTAAAAGGCTAAGCAATCCAAAATCCTTACTCTCAAGAATCAATTTCAAGAAATGAGAATGAAGGATGATGAAAATATTGTTGATTATTTCTTAAGAATAGATGAAGTTGTTAATGCAAGAAGAGGTCTAGGTGAAACAATTGCAGAATCTGATGTTGTTCAAAAAGTGATTAGGACTTTGCATCCTAAATTTGAGTCTAAAGTTTCTACTCTTGAAGAAAAGAAGCGTTTTGATTCACTTACCTTGGATAATTTACAAGGCATATTAACAGCCTATGAAATGAGGATAAGAAGCTCTGCTTCAACTTCTAAAGAGACTGCTTTTAAAGCAGAAAAGAAAGAAGATTTAGACAGTGAATCAGAATTGTCTGATTCTTTAGAAGCTCTTTTAGTGAGGAAGTTGACAAAGAAATATAAAGGAGAATTTTCATTCAAATATTTTACTTGTGGCAAGTCTGGACACTTTGTTGCTAAATTCCCTTATGATGATCAACCCAATGAGGATGAAAAGTCAGAAAAACAGTATAAGAAAAAGGCTTTTGATCCTAAAAAGAAGTTTAACTTCAAAAAGAAAAAGAGTCTCTTTACCAAAGAAGATCGAATGTTAAGACAGATGATTCACTTGGTGATGAAGATGAAACTTTATTCATGGCTGAAGTTGATTCACAAAAGGTTTCAAATAAAGAATCAGATTATCAGTCTATTTTAGAAGATGATAAATCAAATCTAAAAGGTGAAACTATATTTATGGCCATAATGAATGAAATGGAACTGCAAGAAAATAGACTTGCAGAGACTTCTGCTTCTAATAAAGAATTGAATGGTTTTGAGAATGAACTAAAAATTGCTCTAAGTGAAGTTCAAAATTTGAAGGATTTAGTATACCAGAAAATTCAGATTGAGCAAGATACTAAGAATCTAGTAGGTAAGATTATAATTGTTGAAAAGGAAATTACTGATTTAAGACTTCAAGTTGAAATTCTTAAGATTACAAGGATGCAATTGGAATTCAAGCAAGAAAAGTGTTGTATCTTAGAAACTAAAATCAACAATCTTAGAAAGGAATTTGATAATTTTACAGATCTTTTGAATAAACAAAGGTATTATGAAGACAAGTTAGGTCTTGGTTATATGAATGATTCAAGTGTTTTTCTAGATATAAATGTAAAAGCTAAATATGGCAGATCTAGACAAGCTTCCTACAAGAACAAAAATAGTCTTTCTAAGACAACTATGCAAAACAAAGTTAAGTTGATTTGGATGCCTAAAAGGAGCAATGTAGAACAGGAATGTATCTTTAGTCAAACTGAATTACATGTTAAAGTTGAAAATACATGGATCTGAGATAGTGGTTGTTCTCATCATATGATAGGGGACACAATTATTTTTACTGAACTTGAATTTGGTGATTTTGGTTTAGTATGATTTGGTAACGATGATTATATACAACTTATGGCAAAAGGCACAATGGTTTTTGGTAACAACATTTTCTTGCCAGATGTTTATTATGCAGCAGGTTTAAAACACAATCTGTTAAGTGTGACACAAATATGTGATAAGGATTTATGTATTTTTTTTATGATTGTGGGTGTTAGATTAAAAGGAAATTAGGAGAAATAGTTATTGATGGTTCAAGGACACAGGGAAATATCTATGAAGTGACTAGTGTGAAAGTGCTTAATCAGTTGAGGAGGAGTCTCTATGATCTTCCTCCTATTTCTTTTCACTAATCAATCTTTGTGCTTGCAGGGTGTGTTTTAAAGTTTTATCTTATATCCCTGAAAGTACAAATTGCAATCAAATATTTGCAGTTTAGTTGGTGTTTTGGATTGTGTATTAATATTGTATTGATTATGGCAATGAGATGTAGAAAGTTTTTTTCTTGAGAATTGATATTAGTTGCTTGGACAGTCAATACTTAGTTGTTCTATCTACATAAAGAGGAAGGCTCTATGATATGAAGAGAGAATTTAGAAAACTCTATGTCTGAGGAGATGGAGAAGATGGAAAAGAAAGATTATGTTTTTTAAGTCATGCAATTTTGTCTACTTCATGAAGCAATGTGGAACAGGGTTTCAAGGCTTCTCAAAATAGTCGTTGTCTGAATGCTTTTTAAAGTATGCATGGTCTTAGGGGGGGACATTCTTATCTATTTGCACCATTTTTTTCCTTAAGCATTGGTTCAACATGTGGTTGCATTTGGTTCTTCTTAAGTGTTCATTTCTGAATATTCCACTGGATGGTATTGTGTGCATTTTGTTATTGCATTATGGTTTGGATTGCAGTTGTCTAATGTTCAGATTGGCAAGTCAAATTGTTTCAGGTTTCATGAGATGGTTACTTAAGATAGGACAACATCAATGAAAGAAACATGTGCTGCTTGGACACAGGTCAGAAATAAGCAGGTAATTGATTGATATCAGACACAGTTTTCCAGTGGTATTATTTTTTGTTTGTTACAAATGTAAGGTGTTTGTAGGGGTATGGTAGCAATACTAGTATTTTGATAGTGAGTATGCAGATGATAAACAGTTATTTGTATATTGCCTATCTATGAAAATTATTTTTGTATGCTAATAGTATAGTATACATGATGACAGTTTTCATAGTTGCTTTGGTATAATAGTGCTTTGTTGTTACTTGGCAGTTCATGGTCTTTAGCTTGCAGATGACAAAACTTTGTTGGTTCACATAGTTGATCATTATTTTGTTGATATGGTTCAAGATAATTGGTATGATAGGTGACAGTGTGGTAATATTTATTGATATGCTTCCTCGATTCGTGCTTGACAGTGATTTGTTGCTATACAAAAGGAAGTTGGTTTTGGCATGATATGATGATCTTATGAGATTTAGTTGACAATGTTCATATTCTTCATGGTATTCAGAAATTTATGCTTATAATGTGCATAGTGTGGTGTTGTTTAATCAAGGCTACATCTGAAATAGCTTGTTTAATTGCATTTTTACTTGTTGAATTCTCTCTATTCTTGTTCAAGTGTGGTACTCAAAAAGGAGTTATGATACCAGTTTTGATATATTTTGTTGCAGTTGGTTTTTGTTTGAATAGTGCTATATCATAGGGAGAGGTTTCTTGCATATTTCATGATACAGAATATGGTTGGTGATTGGTTATAATACAGCTTGGTGATCTATGCATTCTCAGCTTTTCATTGATGTATGGTAGTGGTATTTATTTTTGGGGTGCTTACCAATGATATTCCTTTGCGCTCTTGATAGTGAGTTGTTATTTGTAGGTTGTGCAATTGGTGCATACAACACTTGATTTTATGATATTTACATGTTGTAAGTATTATGGGTGCTAGATTTATTGTGTTTTCTCATGTTAATACAAGGCGTTATATGCAATAGAGTAATTTGCTTATGTCTAAAGTAATGATATGATTCTTGACTGCTATTTTCTGATGGATATGTGTTGGTTGGCTTCAATTGTTTTTATTCATGGCATTTCACATTCTCCTCTGTTACTCTTTGTCCTTGTGACAAAAAGGGGGAGAAAATGATGGTTCAGATGGCTAAGTTTTTTCCATCAAGGACAAAGGGGGAGTTTGTTGGCTTCTTCTGTGGCATTTTTCCTTGATGTCAAAACTGCCTTGGGTTGGTGCCTTGGCATTTCACAGTTTGGTTAAATATTTCAATACTTTGTGGATAGTGCTTTGGATACTTTCAGTCATGTTTTATGGTTCTAATCATGTTGGATTCTTGTGCAGAGGTTATATATGTCACATGGGGTGATTCTATGTTGGATTTTTGTGCAGAGGATACATATGTCACATGAGGTGATTGGTTCAGTGATATTGGTTGGCACTCACTTTGGCATTTTTTTTTTCAGTCTCTACTTGGTTTTGTTGAGACACATACATGTGATAGTTATGTACAGTTCTTTACTTAGATTGAAGGTAATTTGGTTTGTGTCTACAAGTGATCATTGATCATAGTCAGCTTCATTTTACATGTAGACATTTTATAAATTTACATTGCTTTTGTGAGCTCTACTTCACTCAGGATTTACATGTTACACTTGGTGGTTCACATGTTTTTATCATTCTTGATACATGGCCAGATTATCATGTTGCATATGTTTACTTTCTATACATATAGCTTCACAAGGGTTCTTGCATTATACATAAGGTGGAGTTTATTGTTTAAGATGTTTATATTGATACACAATATATGTATTGTGATCGGGTATCATTTCATTGTTATATTACAATGTATCTCACCTTGCATATTGACTACATCTATTTTTATGGTCATCAGGCTTTATAAGGCCTCAGCTTAATTGATAAATCAGCCTTGACTAAACTGGGACAGTCGATTATATGAATCATTATGTTTATTTGGCAGCCAATAGGGTATTATCATTGTACGGTTGTTAGCTCACGTGGACACTGGACTGCATGATGTGGAAATGTTTTGGTATTTGACTTAATGATCATTGTGTCGGTCTCATGTGGATTTAAAATGATGTTTAACATCATTTGATAGTGGATTTAAAATGATTATCTTGAAAGTTGTAAGGAGAATAGGGAAAAACAAAGTTATGTTTTCATTTTGTATGGCTAGCTCAAACCCTAGCCACCATTGCAAATAGCAGTTACAGATTTTGACACCGTGGTTGTGGATCTTTGCTCGAACTTGAGGTATCATGGATAGTTGAAGATTGGAAATATGTTGGTGGACTTCGCTCGAGCTGGAAGCAAAGGTAATAGAGGATCTTATGGGATTTTGTTTGCAGTTTGAACCACCATAACAGAGGTAATATCTATACGTTGCTTTGATCTTTCGAAGGTAAATTTGGTGAATGGAAAAGTAAAAAGGGAAAGTTGATATTGATTCAGTTTCGAACAAATTACTTCATTTTTTGTTTCAGTTTTTAAAAAGGGTCTTGAGTTTTCTTTAATCATAATTGAATCTGAAACTGTTTTGAGCTTGAAGTTCAAGCTTGAGGGTTTTTTATTACACAAATGCATTTTTGACAAACTGATGCAGGAGCATCCAGAGGTGTAAGGGCAATCTTGCATCACCCAAAAATAGTTAAATTTCAAGTTTCTTAGTTTTTAGATGTTTTTACATTTTTGGATACCCTTTTTGTCATAATGAAATCCCCAATTTAAGGTTTTAATTTTCTATTCCTGGGTTGAAAGATATTATAGTTTTAGTTTCTCAAATTTGCACCTGAAAATCTTCCGAGTTAGATTTGAGGCACTTAGAGTTCTCGGATTGGCCCCGAAACTTTCTGAAATTGGCGTAGTAATTTTGATCGCGTTATTGACTTTGAGACCTTTCCAAAGGTTCAAACGGTTCGCGAATTGGAGTCCCGAATCAAAAGTTATGGCCCCGGGAAGTTGGCGTACTTTCTAGAAGATACAATTACAAATGCTCTTTTGAAATTTGAACTTCATGTTGTAAATTTTTGGCGCCAAACCGCCTAAACTCAAATTTGAATGTTGTTTTGGCTCCAAACTAATGAGGAGCTCTATTTATGGGCGGGTTTCTAATTTTTGGGTAACTTTTTGGGGACAAGCTCGCATATTGCG
>VDFB02021094.1:0-46028 GCA_007258455.2 Sequoia sempervirens | reverse complement strand
ATTTGGTCTAGTTTGTTCCTTGATAGGCTATCTTAGGGTTTTGAAGTCTTTTGTTAAGAAAATAAGGTCTAAATAGACCATTTGACATGTATTAGGGGTTCACTTTTGTAAATGTTGCAGTAATGTTAATTAAATGATGTAAAAATGCAAAGAAAGAAAGATTGTAAAAGTTGTCAAAAGTGCATCATTTGGAAGGTGAAGGGTCTAATGTCATGTTTTGGTGTGATTTAAGTCTAGATTCATAGCATAAGGTCATTTTTTCATGTATTGGAGGTCCCTAAGTTCACATTGTCATATTTTGGCATATTTGTAAAAAGTTGTCATCTCAGAAAAAAGTTGCAAAAGTGTACAAGTTGGAATGCCAACGGTCATAAGCTCAAAAATCAGTTTGTATCGGTTGATTCAATTGGTTCTTAGTTGGGTAAGGTTTAAATACATTGAGGATATCATTGTAAAACTCTCTTGGGGAGTTTTTGAAGAGAAATCTAATAGAATATCTTTGTTTTCTTCTAAATTTATGTGTAATCTCATTGTTCTCAGACCTGGTACGATTCCGTACTGTGGTATATTGTTCTAAAATCTTATGAAATCATTGGAGGCATGAATTAACTTCATCTTACACTTGGTTTGAGAGTCTGATATTGGATTTGGTGGAAGCTTGAACCATTTTATTGTAGCAGGTCTATAATACCCTGTTTAAGGGTTTGAGAGCCTTTAAAATGTATTAAAGGACCACTCCACTGACTGTGACTTCTATAAATAGGTGGGATGGGTCCAAATAAGTAGGTTTAGATGTTATATGGTTTATTTGAGCAGGAATTTGGGTTTGATGGAGTTTAGGAGGTTTCCCTAGATGAATTTCCCAAGTTTTGCTTAAAAAATTGATGGCTAAGAGATGAAATATGATTAGGAAGTGGTGGAAAAGGTTGGGTGAAGGTGTTTTAAGTATTTTTAGACATAATGGGACATGTTTAAAGTGTTGGAAGAGTTTCTAGAGGTCTGGAAGGCTAACTTTCAATAAAACCACTTGTAAACTACTAAAGGTGAGGGTTCCATGGTTAGGTGTCTTGGAAGTCATGTCTCTAAGTAAAATTTGTGGAATCAAATATTTTGATACCTGGTGAGAGTGTTACAATTGAGTTTTGGGGCTGGTGGTGTGTTTACATAAGGGTTGCTTTGTAAATGTGGCCTAATTGGCCAAAGAGGTCAGCGTTGAAGCCTGATTTTGGAGGAGTTGGTCCAAAGTGACCTATTGAGTTTTCTAGATAAGTTTTTGAATTCCCTAATGGGTATCTAAAAAGGTGTTGTTCATGTGTTGAAAGGGCCTTCTCTAAAAGATATGCCTGATTTTCTCAATTGGCAATGCTACAAGGATACAGTGAAGGTATGATGAAATAAGGTGAAGTTGAGGGCTTTGTGATTGAAATTTTGTTTAAAACTAATTCAATTGGTTTGTTTTGAGTTTTCCTCCCTGCTCTACATCATTCCCTCACTTTCCATGCCCAGCCCCTCCACCTGGCCTACAGTGTCTTTTTTACCCTTCTTTTTTGTCGAAGGTTTATTGTCCAACCTAGTGGATGTATTCTTAAGCTTGCACAGTCTAGCCGTAGCCTTGGAATGGGTTGAACTTCTACCCTCCCCTTCTTTTTTTTTGTGGGTTTGGTTTGAGGTGTCGCATGGGGTTCACTGTTAAGCAAGGTTTTTTTTCTCTTAGGACCAATAGAAGTAGCGGGGGACTTTTTCTCAGGGGATAGGTCAAGTGGTTCCAATTCTAAAACACAAACAACAAAGATGGGTCAAGGGGGGCATAGGGATAAATGGAAATGATAGAGACAAAGAATGATGCCTTGGTGAAGAGGCATGGGAGGTCGCTGTTTAGGGTTTTGAGCAGCAACATCAAGGGATTCCTTTACCGAATTTTCAAGCGAGGTCAACAGAAAAAAAAGGAAAGCTTAGGAGAAATTTGTGCCTAACGTGGTTTAGAAGTGATAGATGATAAAAGTAAAAAACCTTAAATCTTCCCTCTAAAGTTACGTATTTCATAAGAGCTAAACACACCTTATCCCATGGTTTGGGAAGTGCCTCTCTGTCAAAACCCGATTGCTTTTTAACCAACTTTTGATTGTCCCTAAAAAAAGCATTAAGGCTTTAAAGGTCTTGAGTGATGGATTTTTTTAATACAATAATTACTTATCACCCATACTATAAATTTTAAGATGTCTTGTCTTTTTGGGCTCCCTTGCCTTATACTTATTGCCAATTTAAATGAACAAAAGGTGAGTAAAATAACTATTTACAAAAAATCATTTGAGAAATGAATTAAATATGTATGGACCTAAATCCTCATAAAACTAAACATGTAATAAAAAATTGTAAAAACTCCATTTATACTTTTAGCAATAAATTTTTTATGTATTCAAATTCATTTAATATGCATATATATAAGGCTCTTAATTTTATCTTCTAACTTATAATTGGTAAGAACTACAACTAAATCTAAAACTAAGAAATTACTATATAAGTGGTTTGAACTTAAATTAAATTCATTCTATATGTGTGCCCTTTCTCACTTAAAGATGACATGAGGATGTATATAAATTCTTATTAAGCAATTTATTGTGCAAAAGACTTACTCTTTGGTTTTCCTTTGTGACATGGAAAGCTTCGTTGGAGACAAGCCAATGATCTACAAGAAAGAAAAACAAGAAATTTTCTTTACATTCTTTCAATCAATTGAAAAACTTCATTTTCTCTAGTAAATCATAGTAAAATAGAGTATAGGGATGAAATTTTTCAAAATACAGGGTTAAATATTGAATGAACTTAAACTAAATATATGCACCAACAATATACCTTTGATTTGTTGAATTGCTCTCCAAGAAATTTCCAATCAAGTTTCTATAAGTTGAATAACAAGTGGATACGTTAATTATACCACTACGAATTTGTTTGTATACGAATCAAGAGATTCTTTCTAGAATCCAAAATAAATAAATAATGTTTGTTTGAAGCTAGAAGATAAACTAAAAAGGAGTATGCACAAGCTAAGAGAAAAAGAGAATTTGATAGCCTTTCTATCTTCAGATCCTTCTAATAATCATATATAAATTCAATATGAATATAATTCAATTTAAAAAAAATGAAGAGAAATGTTCCTATAAGTGGAAAAAGTTCTTACATGGTTAGGTTATGGCCATTAAACCATGTTGGAATTGACCCTGAAAAGTTGTTGTATGATAAATCTCTGGAGAAAAAGTGAATCACATAAACTGTCAATCAATTGAATGAAACAAACATTGGCCATGCTTATTAATGAAAAATTCCATAAATGAATTGGGGTTTGAATGCCAGATTCATATTGCCATAATAAGGAGCATAATGCATCCCTAACCTATATATAATCATAACGCCCTTTATAGATTCAAATCTACACTATTAATAACAACGAGTACAAAATAACCAATTTAGATGATACTTCAAAATATATGATTAATATCAATTTTTTATTATCATTAAATTATAGTGCTTAGTACATATCTTTGTTATACAAGGAGGACATAATACAAAAAAATTTACTCCAACATACATCATGTTATTCATATAACAAGAATACCTAATGATTTTTAGTTACACAATCATAGTCTTGGTGTGATTGTTATTATAATTGGTTTTTGTACTTCACCTCCTTTATTTTCTTTGGTAATATTCAAGTTTTGTATGATACAAGTTAATAGATTTATCAATTGTTAAACTTATTTCATGGCATTGAGGTATAAATTATTTTTTTTTCCTTAATGAGAAATTCTCCTTTTTCTTTCTACCATATCAATATTTTCAATTCCAAACTCTACAAAATGGAAACTCTAATTTGGTATTGAAATGATCAAGAGGTTGATCTCTCATTCTCTCCCTTTGGTCATACCTAAACTCTTTACCACTAAGACACATGTGTTGTGATCCTCCAAATGGATAGATTTGTGTATAGAATGTAAATATCACACCTTTGATACCACTATAATGTCCCAAAATAGATTTTTTTGAACTTTTGAAAATATTTGATGAAATTCATAAACCCTCGCACATTCTAATTACAAGAATATTGATGTGGGAAAAGTGAGAGAATGTCACAATGTGGTTGTGACAATATCTCCAGTAGAAATCCTTCTATATTAATTATAGACTATAAACTAAAATTGACTAAAGCTAGTTCTTGCAAAAAATCTCCAAGAACAAATTACAAACTTAATATTAAACATACTAGTGAATCACATAGATTAACATTAGAATACTAGAAATTCAATTCATCCATTGATGTCATGGTGGCATAGCCATCTAGTATTACAATACTCAAGTAATTATGAAACTTATATTATTTCTAGGGATAAATTGCACAAAAAAATAGAAGCTATAAAAAGTTAATAGTGTCATAAATGTTTACAAAATTGAGAATATCCAGTATTTAAGGTATATAAAAATTGTCCAATGTTTTGCTAATCATCGAAAAAGTGTAACAAATAGATTCAAACCTAAAAAAATACATAAAAAATAAATAATTAATCCTTGGATGGTGTATGGATAGGTTTGAAATAGTACAATCTATATAATAAATGCTATGCCCAACTAAAACATGTATGATTCTCCAAAAAAATTATAACTGAAAAATCACATATTAATTATAATGATTAGATTTTTTGAGGTAAGTAATATGTTAAATTTGTATTCTCAAACCCATGCTAGAAAAATCACAAAACCTCAAAGAAATTTGAAACTATTAACACAACTGAAATACACCAAAATTAATTGAAAATGAATCTACAACCATTCAACACACTAGTAATCCTTGTATGGAATTGCTCAAATGAGGATGTTTTTTATCCTTGAATCTATTTGGCCAAAGGATTTTTTCTTAGGGAAGAAAAGATGGAAAATTTTTAATATAAACAAATTTTATTTGATGATAAATTGTAATGAATTATCTTTTGATCAAATCCTTCCTTTATAGGCACTTTTGAGGTAATAAAATAGTATTTTATATTTTCCCCTTTTGCCTCCAGAACATATTCTAAAAATTGAGTAGAAGAAAATTTAGAAAATAACATTATTGGACCACATTCCTAGCATCTCTTTTGTCCCTCTTTTAAGAAACATTTTTTTTAATAATGAAGCATACGTATTTTTATGAATATAACTAAAAATTAATTTTAAACAACTTAAGTCAGATTATTAAGTTATTTTCCTTTCACCGCCCAATTAGCCAATAGAAAATAAAATAATAGGCTTAGGATATCCATTGGATTTATTATTAAGGGGACATGACAACATTGAACAAGTTTTCATTAATAAAATTATGTCCACTCCATTCAAATGCCCTTGTAGGAAATTCAAGCCAGAAAATATTTTCTCAGGTTGTAATCTTACCCAAAAATATAACTTTGATGACAATGATAAGCCTTTTTTCCATACATAGTTTAACTCCAAATTCCTTATCATTCTTCATAGAAAACAGTGTTATATCTATAATATCCTCGTTAAAAAAGAACACATTCTCTCAAAAATAGTGATTAGATTTCCTTAATTTTAAATACCATAGATACATCTTTTCATATTCCTCTAGAACCTAGTGATTTTATTGCTATTAATCCCATCACCAATGGGCATAAGTAAATGATTTACTATTAATCCCAAAATTATTTTTGATGATAGGAATCCCTAGTTAAGTTTCAACTTTTGAATATATTTTACAATAATATTTCATAAAAGTAAATTTCAAGATCAAATTTTCCTATATAAACCTCCATAATTGATATAATATGAGTACACAAATATAGAAATGATTATATGTGGTGTTTTTCCTTATTATTGTAGACACCTAAAAAAATTCATACTTGACAACACTTGACTTTACCCCATCCCAGCCAATTAAATAAATTTACATTTATTTAATTAAGTCTAACCTTATCCCCTAAACCTTCCAACTAAATAAATTAATTAATATCTACTTTATTTATTTATTTAGGCTAACTAACCTTTATTACCATTTTCCTCTAATATTTAGTTCCACCTCACAATCAATCCTTGTCCTTTTAATCATAACCATTGAATCTATCTACATGGATCAAGATCTAAAATTTTCATCATGTGACAAGTGTCCCTACCCCCATCATGCTTACACATGTGTGAGCATGATAATGTCACCTCATAGCCACCCTACCTCTTACACATGTCATAAGGTAGCCACCCTACTTCCCTCACTTGTCTCTTTCATGAACTTCCCTATGTGTGTGCTCACACATGTGTGAGTACACCTAACTCTAACATCTATGGCATATGTCATTCTCAAGCCTCCATCTTGTGACACTTGTCACAAGGATAAACCTTTAATCCATGCCTCTAACTTTCTCCAATCCTGAACATCCATTAAACATTACATCTTGGCCATTGATTTTCTCCATGGAAAATCTATAAATTGAGGCCTTTACTCTCATTTTGATTATCCACTCTTATGCTATCACTATGTTATTTTCTTCACTTGTCAACCATCATCTCAACATCATGTTGCTAGTTTGAGAAACCAAATTCTATCGAAGCTCTACAACATAAAAAAGGATCAAATCAAGTGAAGGAGGGTCCATTTACTTCAGATCAATCAATGAGATGGAAAGGTATAAGACAAGGTAATTGTGTGTTAATTAATATACCTTATCATTTAAATCTTTTACCATTTTATTTCATCTTCAAGTATAATGCAGATTGTAATTCTCCAAAGGTTTATCATTGTAAGAAACTTCATATTATGGTCCCTCAATTTACATAGGGATATTCTTCACGTTTATCCTAAGTTGTGTAAAAGTATAAAATAGATCTTTAAATTTTCCCCTGTAACCAATAAAAGTTGGTTCTAAATTTCTTCCTCATAGTAGAGAGTTTTTATTGGTAATTTTAGTCTTGGATGTACACAACTATATGAATAATGAAACCATTTATATAATTTGGTTACCATGGAATGAATCAAATAATTATTAATCTTATCCATATTCTTGAGGAAAGAAAGTAATACCTAATTCATTCATTTATAGTTCCTCCTAACTAGAATGATGTAATTTTTACAAGATTGTTCTTTGTTACTATATTATATGGATTTTATTAAAGGTATATAAAAAATGTTACTCACACTTTCATACCAACTTCATTTAGCCATGAAGGGAGTGGTCCCAATAAATGATTGCTACCAAGAAACCTGAGACATAAAATCATTGTTCATAAAAAAATCATTATAATGCTCTTGTATGACTAATGAAATGGAATCAATAGAATACTTTACAAAGAACTTAGTTTGAAATAATCTTAATTTATGCATTACTTACAAGTATTGCAAAGAGCTCAAATTTCTCAATGAATTTGGTATTTGTCCTGTCAAATTGTTAAAGCTCAAATCCCTGTCATAAATTTGACAATCAAAAGCATTTCAATTTCTAGATAATTTCAAGACTTAAAATTATCCAAGTGTTTTGAAAAAATATATCTTATATCTCAAGAAATCCATTTCATACATTTTAGAGCAAGTGTATACACACAAATTTATATTTCACTCTTTCTATTTTTAAAATTTACTTGGTTTCATTACAAATCCAATTTAATTAAACAATATAGAGAATTATAGATATTTAAATAATCAACTACCCAATAAGTGTTTATATTAAATGTGTAAATGTAATGAAATCAATGTACCAAGAATCCTTGTAAATTTACAAAATAACGAAGTTCAAATTTACATTAGTGATACAAGGCATTGGGTATTCTTTCCAATACAAATTTCATTCACAAGATCTGCACCAATTTCTTCAATTTCATAAAACATGATTGTATTTGCAAGATATAAATATTGAGAAACAATATGGCCACTTGTTCAAAATTGTTAAAAAATCATGTTTCCTACAAATAAACATTTTTAACTATGGTCCTCTCTTATTTACACATCTTATGGAAAATCAATAAGAAATTAGTAGGATTCAATTTTGTCAAATTGACTATTTCAAATATCATTATCCTTAGGAGGGGATCTAATGTTGTCAAATTGACTAATTTTTAAATATTTCATCATTATATTTTGGGGTGTAGGAGAGAAAAAGTGGGTGGGGTAGGGAACAAGGATTATTACAAAATTGTTTCATACTTGTAATCTTTTAATGTACCCAACGCCTTGATCTTGTATTAAAATTTCTAACACCCACTCTCTAAATCCATGAACTATTATACCATGTATAAACATTCACAAAAAAAATAAGACATATTTAATCCTACCAAGCATATAATTGATCCATAAACAAGACTACAAACCTTGTAATCTCTCTTAAAATTAAAATATATAGAGGATCTCACTAGCATATAATTTATTCTATAAATTTAACAAGATGAAATAAAAAATTATCTCATGTTTATCGTTAATAAAAATCCTTTCCTACAAAGGTTCAATCATCAAAGCCAATGCATAGAGTTTAAGTATTAGTAATACACAAATAAAGAGGTATGTGATAACTCCTAAATATGCAATTGTAATTGGTGACATGGAATGGCACACTGTCATTTATATGTAATTATATCATTCTTATAGGGTAAAAATGAAAGGTTATACTTATAGGGTTGTGATATATTTGAAACTTTTCTCATATTTTGGATAGGTGGTAGTTCCCTAACTAGCTAACAAATAAAACCTCTATTGGCACATGGACTACTAAAAATTGCTAACCCAGGTTATGAAATATTAACCTTAATATGTATCCTACATTGAAGACCATACATGGTGAACCAATAATATTAAAACCGTCCCTAAAACTCAACTTTTAGATTTTATAACACCTTAAGAAAGTATCAATATTTCAAACACTTCT
Source organism: Sequoia sempervirens (assembly GCA_007258455.2). Taxonomy (NCBI): domain Eukaryota; kingdom Viridiplantae; phylum Streptophyta; class Pinopsida; order Cupressales; family Cupressaceae; genus Sequoia; species Sequoia sempervirens. The sequence continues at coordinate 37,140 of VDFB02021094.1, read as the reverse complement.
TTTGAAAATGCCTCGTGAAAATATTTACGAACTACTTATGTAATCAACAATTTTTTTTATTGAATTTCATATTGATTATTTCTAGAGCATTATTTATTTTTACATTTATTCTATTTCTATATTTCTTTATATGCACCGAGTTATAATAAGATCACTTAGTTTTTTTAATTAGTTGCATGCCCATGTGTTATGTGCACTTGATTTCCTCTTATCTAGTTGGGGATTAAATCAATTATGTTCCCATGATTTGTGCACCTAATTTCCTCTTATCCATTCTTAGTTGAGTTACACTCCTATCACTAGTTAGCTTCACCTATTAGGCTGAATAACTTCAATTAGCTCCATCTATTATACGTATTGATCCATAGTCAATTACCACCTTTTGTGAATTTCCTTTCTCTATATAAGCATAAGTCTATTATGTATTTTGGTACTTCATTTAATTCCTTGATTAGAGTATAGTTTATTATATCACATTGAATTTTTGTGTCATTGTGATTTCTTTTAACTTTATTATTCTTGTGCTGATATTCTTAATCTTAAAAAATGAGATCAATGCATTTCCTCTTGCCATAGAAAATATACTTTTAAATAATGCAATGGTTGAACTATTATAAAAAATATTTGTGTTAGTCCATATTGCTCCCAATTTAACTTAAATAAAATTCTCCTCAAAGATGACGTTGTACTCAACTTTAACTATTTTTCTTTGTTGAAGGTTACTATGTATTGAAAGTGAAAATCTCTAACATTAGACAAAAAAATTTAATGATGCAAGTAAAATTGAATCTTTGTCATGCAAATCACTTGAGATCTATTAAGTGAAAAAAGAAAAAAGCTTATAACATCATTAACCTAGTAAAACAAATCCTCTAGGATTTTTAATAATCACAAGATTATAATAAATTTAGCAAAAAATTGTAATAGTGGACCATGCATAATTGTAGTGCCCCTCCGCGTTTCATCCTGACTGTGTTGCTCGATTGTGATATGGTTCGTCTATATTGCCGTTCATTTTGATTCAGGGTAGATACTATTTGGTTTATGTTTGTTTGAATTAATTGTTGATTAGTGCTTTTGTTTGATTATTATGTTGAAATAAAGATTATCGAAATTAAGGGATTTGGAATAATTAAATGAAAGCTTTTATTAAATCGAAGTATTAATTGAATAAAATTTAATTAAAGTCTTTATTTGATAAATAATAAATTAGATCATGATTTAATAAAAAAATATTAAAATAAATATATTAATTAAATTGTGATGCAAAAGGGATTAAAGATATTTTTTTATTAGTAAATATGTTGAAGAATGGTTGAAAGCAACTATTGGGAAATTAAATAAATTAAGTTAAAGATTGTAGTTGCATAGCAACGAATAAGCGAAGTGGTTAATAAATTAGTTAATGGACTAAAATAAAGGGGGATTTTGCATGTTTTGAAAGGGGGAATCTTGTTTTTCTTTCCACGAACAATTTTGGGGGTTCTGGAAAGTTTTCCTTTTGGTTTTTGGGGAAATTGGGAATTGGTGACTCTGCAGAAGTTTTTTGGAGGCTGTTGGAAAAGTTGAAGTAGCAATGTGGAAATTAGAGGTCCGACATCGAATTGGTCCAAGTTCCTCTCTCTTGCAATCTTATTCTAAATTTGAAATAATGCTTGAGATTTGAAGGATATCTTGGAATAAATGTATATGTAGTTATTTGGGTTCAAATTGAAGCATTTAGTAAATGTATTTGTGTTTCTTTTCTATTTTGTTTAATTTATGGTTCGAGACCTGACCTCTTAGCTATTGGATTTGTATTGATTCTTCTTTTCTTTCTACCTAGGATAATCATAGCCCTATCATTTTAGTGTTGTTTGTGCCTGGATTGGTAAGGGTTGTGTTTACTATAATAGAATGTTGTTCCGTTTGCAAACAATAGTTTTTAGAACAAGATTGGGTTTCTAGTGTTGTATGTCCATTCTTTGGAAGTTTTGATTTGTTAACTCTTGTTTTGGATTACATAGTGATCATTTGTTATGCTCTAGCTGTTGGAAGTAAATTAATTATCTATAATGTAAATTTTCGGCACAGACCAACCGACCAATCTACAACCATCCAGCAGCATCGAATTCCACCATCCCACATTACTCGCGTTGGTTACTGTTTTCATTCTGGAAAAATCTATAGACCTCACTATGGTTATAAATAGAATGTAATGCAAATTGCTACTCACTCCTTGATGAGTCCAGCTCCGTAGAGCTGTATAGAATTGTAAGAAGTAGTATGTAATGTTTCTAGTATATGAAATGAGCCAAAGCTTAGTCGATATTATACGTTTTATTTTGTTTAATATAAATATGTTTCTATTTTGTTACTCCCTTGTTTTCTACAAGTGGTATCAGAGCGTATGGTAGATGATCCTAGAGATGTAGTGAGAAAAAAGTTGTCAAAGAAGCCAAAGATCGAGGGAGCTGCAGGAGCCATCAGTTGTTGTATACCATTACCAAAATTGTTCATCACAGTTTTTGGAGTCATTGCTCGCCACACCTATTCAAAGAGATCTCCAAGGCGTCAAGGTGAAATGTCTACCATTCATTTTTTAAGATGTCTACTGTAGCCATTGCAAAAGGTGTGTCATCAATTTAAACTTCTTGAAGTTGTCGTAAGAGGACAAAAGGATGTTTTAAGGAGAAGAGTCCAAAGCAAGTGCCTACTGAAGATTGAAGATCTGTATGGAAGATCGTCAAAATTGTAAATTGATAGAGTTGTAGTATGTTTTGTGTGGTGTCTATTTTGAAGTTGGTTTTATAGAGTCGAAATAGTTTAAGGAGGCTGCACATGTAACTATTGAGGTTGAGAGAGTGCAATATTGTGTAGAAGATCATTTTTACAGTCTACAGAACAAAGTAAGAAAGCAAATGAGGAGTTGAGAAGTCTATTTAAAGAGGAGTTGATAAGTGAGATTAGAAAATCAACAAAGGATACCCGTTGTATGAGGTTGTGAAAATATAAGTGAAGCCCTTAATGGATTAAGGAAGTAATATTGTTGAATGTTGCAGCATTTTGTTTCTATATGAAAGCAATGTATGAGGCCAATGAAACTCATTAAAACTTGGATCCCCGAGTACCCACAGAGTGACTCAATAGGAGGTGTTGATAAAACAAGTGAATCACACATGAACCGATGATGGACTGGTAACCAAATATGACAGAGTTCATGGGTAGAGCATCCCAAGAGCAACATGGGATTTCCTAGGTTCGATCACTAGATCTAGAAGTTTTTAGATGTCGCAGTATCAGTGAAAGAGGCTAAAAATGTAATGAGAATTTGTGGTAGTTGTGATTAAGAGAATGTAAGTGGGTATCTAATAAGGTTGTAGGCCGGGACCCATCTTTTCTAAACTATGGGGGGATTTGAAAATAATTAGCATAATTAATTTATGAGGGGATGTTGGAAGTAAATTAATTATCTGCAATGTAAATTGTCGACACAGACCAACCGACCAGTCTAGAACCATCCAGCAGCGCCGACTTCCCCCATCCCACATTACTCACGTTGGTTACTGTTTTCATTTGGAAAAATCTACAGACCTCACTATGGTTATAAATAGAATGTAATGCAAATTGCTACTCACTCCTTGATGAGTCCAGCTCCGCAGAGCTGTATAGAGCTGTATAGAACTTTAAGAAGCAGTATGTAATGTTTCTAGTGTATGAAATGAGCCGAAGCTCAGTCGATGTTATATGTTTTATTTTGTTGAATATAAATCTGTTTCTGTTCTGCTGCTCCCTTGTTTTCTACACTGGCAAAAACTATGTGAACCATAGCGCCACCGCTGTAAAGTGGAGGTCATTGTATGATACTTTCTTCCTATTAAATTTCAATGGATTTTGTATGTGCCGCGAAACTAATCTTGATGCCGCGTATTGTCACTTTTATTATACATTTCTTTCCCTGGTTATTGTTCACTTGGTAGTCGGATTGTATTTATTAGATGAATGATAAGCAGGCGTACGCTATAGATAATGCTATGGCATATTAAATAAGCCTTGACCATTGCCCATATCATTTAAAATCTGCGTTTGGCAAGCCTCTATCTCGTGCATCGAAAAGTAAATGCAAGATCTATTGTATAATATCCTATATCTTAACTTGATATTCTTTGAAATCGGCCCACAGCTTAGGAAGCAAAACGGGTATGATGGTGGCTTTTGTCACGCATGAACACGCTATGACTACCATCAAACCATACGCCATCCTCAATAGTTCAATTTGCAAAACAAAGTTTGTAACATAGAAAAAAATCCAACGTATTTCTTCTGACCGATGATACTATTTACAAGCTTTTCCCTTGGATCTCCACACGCAGTACCTCTACTGTTTCATTTCTTCTGCTAGACTCTAATTTGAGCATTATTGCCAGCTAGTTCCATATAAAATCACACTTGTTCCATAGTTGAGGATTTCTTGTAGATAAACCACTCTAAATTCTTTCCCTTAGGTTCGATAGTTTCAAGAAATTTATATATATTCTTTGTTGTGGTCTCTTGACGATAAGCTCTCAGCCGCATATTGGTAATTCAATAAAATTGTGAGAATACCCCACGCGTCGCGGCTGTAGACTTAGGGAAACTCGAATCTGAAGTTTTGATGCTTGTTTGTTTCCTTTGAAGTTCGAATGCCAGACCATCTTTTATCCTAGTTGCTAAACTTTCATTCTCTTCTTCAACCGCCAGCATGTTAATTGCTTATGTCTCAGTACGCCGTTCGTTGTTTACCTTCCTTCTTGTATGTCTTAGCCTATTAGCTAACACTATATTGATAAGTAATGGTCACGCGAATGGGCGAGTTAGCCAATCTAAACCTAAATTTATTATCTAGTATGGCGGCGTCTTTATGTTTATAGAGGTAATTTGTTATATGTTGTACTCTGGGATTCGATGGGGATATACCGGTTAGGAAGCCAAGTTCGAACCGAAGTCAAGCCAAATTTTGATAGTCGTTAGCCTAAAGCAAACTGTTAGTTAAGGTCGCGACGCCTCTGAGTTATACTTGTGCTTCTTAGCATCAATTGTTATCATAAATGTGTAAATTGCATGTTTAATGAACCGCAGTTTGCTCCTTCGCTGCTTTGTAATATCTTAGTGTTCGGTGCCTGGGAATATCTATATAGGTATATACCTAAAATCACCATTTATCTGATATGGCAGTATCTTTATGTTTGCATAGAGGTATTTGTTATTGTTCTTATGTTGTAGGATTCAATAGGGATATACGGTTAGGAAGCCAAGTTGAGTCTAAGGTGGCTAATTTTTGATGAATGAGGCGGGTATCTATATTAATTAAATTATAAACATACATATTCACAAAAAGGTTAGATAGTAAAGATTGCACCACGAAGTCCATGGACAAAGAGCCGAGAAAACTAACAAAAAGCATTGAACAGAAGTCGAGGAGAGGGAGTCAAAATAACAAGCGACTAAAGCGATTGCCGGTGAATAGGAAGTCTTTGTCATCAAATTTTTCCCCATACCTCGGTGAGGGTCTAGAGTGGCGTCGGGGGAGGGACCCCAACCATCATCGACATCTTTTTTCCTTTATATTTCTTCCCTCGCGTCGGTGAGATAGCAAAGCGCCATCATTAGGAATGTTTTATTAGAACACAGCCCACCCAGGCCGAGTAGGAGGATCGGCGGAGGCCACCCACTACCACGCGCTCCCGAAGCTTGCTTGAGAGTCACTAAGTAGCTCGAGCAGTTATACCGAGAGTCACAGAATCTGCGCCGAGGGTTAGACGAGGGGCCTTCTGAGCCATCCACTCTCCGGCCCCTAGAAGGGGTGGCCGACGGCGGGAAAGAGATTGGGTGAGGCGGGGACCCAAGCAATAGTACAAGGGGCATTGCCCAAGTGATCCAGAAGAACCTGGAGGTGAGCAACCTCAAGTACAACTTTGTTAGCTTGCCCTTGAACCTGTAAAAGAACATTAGAGAAAATCATAGCTTTAGCATATAGAGAAATATGAATATCCATTTGAGAATGTGAAAAAATGCAAGCATTTTTGTCCTTCCAAATATTGAAAAGAATTTCCACCCTGAAAGTGTGCCAGAGCTGGGTGATTTTTGTAGGAATTCTGGGAGAATCTCCAAGCAGCACCATATGCTAGGAGAAAAGTTCTAACCGAAAGGGCCGAAAAAAGTCATGAATCCAAGTCCAAAGCTATGAGCTCTAGGACAAAACCAAAAAGATGCTTAAAGTTCTTAGCTTGCTAAAAGGGTGGCGAGGGGTCATCACATACCCGAATTGAGACCGAGCCCATAGGCAAGCCTTGGAAAAGAATACACCAAGCAAAGTGGGTGAACCGACTCAACATGCCGGACCAAGTGGCGACAAATCTTTACGGACATGAGGTGGAAGAAGCCACCTGGTTTAAACTTCACGAATCATGAAAATGTGGTGAGAGTCACCTATAGCAAAGTGAGGGCTTATGGTTCCTAAAGGGGGTGTCTAAAATATTTCGGTTTTTTTCCACCAAGGTTTGGTCCCATGAATTCCAACTTAATGAAGCATCTCAGTAGGAATGGCATTCACCAGACCATCATAAGTAGTACAGTCCTAGTTTTGAAGCCTATACTAGGCACGAAAAGCATCCCACGACATGATACATATGGTGGGTCTGGAAAAAATCTGATGTAGGGTCTGAATACCCTTCTTGTGAAATATGAGTGCCTTAATCCCTGGTGACTTAGCTAGCGGTTGACCATTACTAGCAAAAAGAGGCGACCACCAAACATTATGCTGGTTGAGAGACAACCCATCTCAAAAACCAGAGCCAGCCCAACGGAGTTAGGGTTTGATAGTTTCCCAGGCCTGCCAAATACTTTTGACAACAAAAGTCCCAACAATTTGGATTAGTTCATTCATGACCAGAAGGGTTTGAAAGCCAATCCCCTTCCAGGCAGGTCTATGAACAGGGAAACCGGATTGAACACTATGCTTGAGAAGAATTTTCTAGGCCTCATTCCCAGTAAGGGCATAAATAATCCATTTAACACACAAAGCAGTCCCTTGTCGTTGAGTAGAAAGAAGCCCAAGGCCTCCCGAATCTCTGGGAAGAAAAAAAAATTCCCAAACCACCTGATGAAACCCTCTATGAGTTTCAGAAGAGGCCCAGAGAAAATCATGAAGCAGCTTCTCAAACTTGCCATAGGCAGCTTTGGAGGGGGCCCAACAAGAAGAATAGTAGACATGGGTGGCTGGTAGGATTTTGGAACACACCTGGAATTTCCCAGCTAAAGAAAGGGGCTTAGTAACCCAATAAGTAATTTTTTGCTCAACTCTGGAGAGCATGACTTGCCAAAGCTTAGCTGAAGATGCCTGAAAAGCAAAGGGAATGCCTAGAAACTGAAACACTTTTCCAGGCCCAATCCACTTCCAACCATACTGCTGCAGCCACGACAGGGAGGGCAAGATAGATTGTCGGTAACACAAAGTTTTATGCCACTGGATGGTAGAGCCGAAGGCAAGACAAAAAATATTAAGACACTCAAGAGCCGCCACAATAGAGTCTTCATCTTCTAGAATGGTGAGAAATGAGTCATTAGTAAAATGGCCATTAACAAGCTGAGCTTGAGAATTGGGCAGGGAAATTCCCTTGAATCACCATTGGGAAACAACATTGGCCAAAAGATAACCAAAACCCTCAGCTACAAGCACATATAAAGAGGGGGCCAGCGGGCACCCTTGCCTAATGGAATGAAAGATTCCAAAGGCAGAGGATTGGCAACCATTGATGGTGATACAATCTGAGGCATCCGCAAAGAGCATTGAGACAAATTGAATGAAGTGGGCCCAAAGTAGGCATAAACGGCGGGGTCGCTGACCGTCAATCCAGATCATAAGCCTTAGAAGTCAATCTTAATAGACACAACTCTAGTTTGGTGATACGGCCCATTCCATGCCTTCTCAAACAACAATAATATTATCTAGAATAAATCTGGATTTGATAAACCCTATTTGCTCGGGGTGCACAAACTGAGGTGGAAGATGGAAAATATTTAGAGCCAAAGCCTTGGCAATAATCTTGTAGGAGACATTGAGAAGCGTGATGGAGTGCGCCCGATTACAAATGTCTTTTGGGTCACTGGGTTTGAATTGCTTGATTTTGTATTTACCTTTATTAATATTAAAATTACCTGAGGAATTCAGAGTGGAGCGGCTTCCTAAGTAAACCTAATCTTGGATCATGCGGATATGGAGTCCCACATGGCGCGGAATTCTAGAATCCATCCAGGAGTTCAGGCTTTTGTCATCGACCATGGAATACCACATTATCTTTGAGATCATCAGTTTATAAAAGTTGATCACAAAAAAAAATTGAGCTAAAGAAAGCTTATTTGGCACTATAGTAAGGCAATCCTGAAGGGTCTGCTGTCACATAGGCATGATTTCCTGTTCAGTGAAAACTTGATCATAATGACACACCAAGGCCTGGAGAATGTCAGGCAACTCAGAGAGCACTTGAGTACCATCTTTAATTTTTTTAATGCCCAGGGAAGTGTGCCTGGCACATAAAGCCAAGAAAAACTCTTTGGAGGCACAATCACCAACTTTTAGCCAGTGCAACCGGGCTTTGATTTGCACTCCTCGAGTAGCATAGTTGTCAACAATTTGTTTTTTGTGCCTTAGATCTACCACCCTAACTTGAAGAGAGGGGGAAAAGGGGTTGGTTTCCAAAGTCTTAGAGGTAGCACGGAGGTCAGCGGTGGTAGCCTCATAAGATCGTCGGTGAAAAATAGCCAGCTGGCACCCATAAATGCGCAAAAATCTAGCCGTGCGGATGATAGATTCATTCCACCAAGAAATCCAGCCTGTATGATGAGCTGGTCTGCACTCCAAATTCCAAACTCTACGAATGTGGGCCAAGGTAGGCTTATGGTAGAGTAAAGATGTGTTTAAAAAAAATAGAGTTTTACATGTAACGAGGCTATCGAGTCTCCCATTCAATGCAAAAGGAAATGGGGAAATGATATAACAAGGTCACATCCACTAACGACTTAACTAGGAGAGAGGAGTTGTCAAAGGAGAAAAAAGATTGCGCCGAGATCATGGCACAATCAAGGCACTTAAATATTTTGTCAAAACCAGCACGGAAATTGCACCAAGTGTGTCAGAGAGAATGAGAATGGCAGCGACCAATATTGGGATCAAAAGGCCCCAATTTATTGCGCATGTAAAACCACACCTCCCATTCCCCAGCTGTCCATCTAAATGGCAGAGTGCCATCTTTGTCAGATGCCATTTCCACCATATTGAAATCCCCACAGAGTAACCAGGTAGCAGCTGGTAAAGAATCAGCAAGCCAACGCCAGAGCAGAGAGCATTCCGCAGCATCATTAGAAGCATAGACATTAATAATCCCAACAGAATTATTATCAATGTTGAGAAGGATCCAAACGAGCTAATGAGTAGGATCAGACCCGTGGTCGACCATAGAAGAGTGCCATCGTGGGGCCAAAAAGGTGACAGCTCCACCATGCCTAGCATCATGGGTAGTATAGAACATTCGACTGGCTAGCCAAATAGAGCGACATTCCGCAACAAGCAAGAAACCAGAGATTTTAACTTCTTGGAGATAAATCACTTCAACACCAGAGTACTTACACAAGGTATCCCTGATAGAATACTTTATGGAGAGGTCTGCCAGACCTCAAACATTCCATGAAAGGAACTTCATGAGTGAAACTCCTCCATATTGTCGAAATTTGATTCCTCTTCATTGAGAGAAGAGAAATGATTCTATAAAAATTCTGGCGGAACTGATCCAATCTAGATGGATGGGGAGGACATCCTCCATTTTTCCTAGACATATTCCCCTTCTTCCCTAGGGGGGAGGGGCTGCGAGAACGCCTATGAGCTCCTATTACAGGAGAAGCCACATTCGGCTGTGCAACCACATTTGGTTGTGAAACCACATTCGGTTGTGTTAGCATGATGGCCAAATTTTGATAGTCGTTAGCCTAAAGAAAACTGTTAGTTAAGGTCGTGCCACCTTTGAGTTATACTTGTGCTTCTCAGCATCAATCGCTATCATAAATGTGTAAATTGCATGTTTAATGAACCGCAGTTTGCTCCTTCGCTGCTCTGTAATATCTTAGTGTTCAGCACCTGAGAATATCTATATAGGTATTCCCTTCCTCATCAAGATCAAGATATACCTCCATTCAAGGATACCCTTTCATTCATGTTCATCCTTCTCATGATCAAAATATTCCTTCCATACCACTTCATGATGATTACATATCTAATAAAGAGCAAACTACTCCATCTCCTACACCTCGTGATCCTTTTCCAAGTGAAGATTAAAGCACCCCATCATCCCCATGTCAAGATCCTATCACCCATCCTAATTACCCTCATGATCACAATCCTCCACAAGATTCTATCACCCCTATTCAAGCTACATGGGGATGATGGGTGCTTTTAGAGGACTCTTCTTTAATATTTTTATTTTAACATTAGACTTTTTTCATAGTAGGGTTTACCACAAGAGTTAGATTCAAGCTAAAATTGTATAAGGCCATGATTAACCCTTGATGTAAGAGTAGATACACACCCTCAATAATGTGCTTTTCTATTGAATAAAGTAAATAAAAAGGTAAATTTATAGTGTTCTCATGTCTTAGATGGTCTAAAATGGGAAAGCGGTAACCATGCACAATTTTAAATCTACCTTCAAGTGTCAAATATTTCATAACGTGCAAACTTACCATAGCCCACAACGCTAAAAGGATCTCCCTACTATACCCATTTTGATATTTCTTGGCTCTTTCACCTTCTTCGAGGAATGCATGCAATGAAATTTTGGTAATTTCCTTTGTTGCGTTTCTACACCTTGAGCCCTTTACATTGTAATCAAGTGGCCCTTTGTATCAACTCCTCAATCATTTTGAAGTAGACGCCACTAACAAAAACCTCCCCATTCCTCCAAGAATTGACAAAAATCAAAGTAAGTTTTTCATTATACCCTTTCATAGCCATGAAAAATGAAGTACAACCATCTTTTCCAAAAATATCCCAAGAGATTAACATTCTTCCTTAGTGCTTCACATAAAATCGACAGTCAATGAAATTTTGGTAATTTCCTTTGCTACGTGCTTGTACCTTAATCCCTTTACATTTTAATTACATGGCCCTCGCTATCATCTCCTCAGTCACTTTGAAGTTGAAATCATCAACAACAACCTCCCCATTCGTCCAAGAATTGACAAACATTGAAGTAATTTTTCCATTACAGGTCCTTTTATAGCCATGAAAAATGGACTGCGGCCACCTTTCTCAAAAATATCCCAAAGGATGACATTCTACCTAAGCCTTTCTTATTGATTATCCCATCATAAAGGGTTTCTTTAGCATGTGGTAGTTTGTACTATCATCATTTTAAATCAAGCAAATTGGATATAGGCACAAATCAGCAAGTAAGACCTCTTGGGTGATAAAAATAAATTATTGTAAGTCTAAAATTATGTTTCTAGTTTGTATTTTGATCAATGTGATTGTTCTAGTTGTTGCAAATCAAATAAAATCATATTTCAAAGTGTTACACATTGATTTTTTATTTAAATCAAAGTACATTTGACACCTAAGGGTTTCATTATTATTAATTATTTGCAATTGAGGGTTCAATATATTCATTTCCAATCATATCAAAATTTACCCTTATGTGTTTGATCATAAACTATTCAAATCCATTGAAATTGCATATCAATATTTCATAGGGTTTTACATGAATGCTCATTCCAATGAGCCATAAATTACCAATTATATTTATGGGAATTGGATATGTTGTGTTGATGTATTTGAAGTTGCATACCAACTATTGAGGGTTTAAAAAAAAAATTCCAACTACTTGTCTCATTTTGTAGCTTTTTTTTTTCAATTTTTGTTTTGTTACAATTTTTTTTAAAATTACAAACAAATAGATACTCTAATTTTTTTTTAAAAGGGACACTAAATTATATGCAAGACTTTTTCAAGTATATTTCATTTCATTGCACTATTGTTGGCATTATACCTTTTTCATTACTTCTCTCTCGTATGGGGTTGTTTGATGTTAGAGATGATTCTTTCTCCTACAAGTTACTTTGGTGACTTCAACAAAAGAGTCTATTGCCCACTAACCTTTGCACACATAATTTAAAAAAATGATCATGATAAAGAGGAGCTTTGCATGTGGGGTAGGGTTAGGGAATACACTGAAGAGTTTTACCAATTGATCATTCGAGCAAATCACTCGAAGAATGAGATTGAGCAAGTTGCAAGGTATTTAAATGGCTTGCAGGTGTCCATACAAGATGAGATTAGATTACTTAGACTGTAGAGTGTGGAAGATGCCTACCAGTGTGAATTGATGGCCGAAGAGAAGCTAAATAGGAAACAACAAAGCAATAACAGGGGTAGAGGCAGAAATGCTCGAGGCAGAGGACAGAGCAGTAGTCAAAGGGGATATCATGTCAAGCAAGATGAAGATGGTACCTCATAGGAAATGGGAGGTAGAGGAAGCTTCAGAGGAAGAGGAGAATCTTATCGACAAAGGGGTAATTTTGGAGGAGGTAGAGGCAGAGGGTTCTCCATTATGTGTTACCAATGTGGGCAGATAGGATATAAGTCTTTTGATTTTCCACAAGTTTAAGGTGGAGGAAAAGGAAAAGAGGCCAAAGTTCATGTGGCCCAAGCAGAGGATGAAGTGGTTGAAACCTTGAAGCATGGAGAAGAACCAAAGGACAGAGAGTCTTTGATGATGAGAAAGATTTTTTTAAGCCTTGAAAAGGTAGAAATGAAACCTGTACAAAAAAGAAATTTTTTTAGAACCAAATGCAAGTTAGGTGGCAAGTGTTGTAAAGTGATCATCGAAAGTGGTAGCACAGACAATATTGTGTCTGAAGAAATGGTAAAGAAATTGAATCTGAAAAGAATGAAGCATCCCAACCCGTATGAGGTCTTGTGGCTATAGAAGGAGCACCAATTGGTGGTAAGAGAACAAAGCTTGGTTAATTTCTAGATTGGTAATTACAAGGAAGAAATACTTTGTGATGTGATTCCAATGGATACCTATCATGTATCTTGTTGGGAAGACTATGGCAATTTGATAGATGATGGTAAGAAAAATACATATACCATTAAGAAGGATGGTCAGGAGTTTACTTTGAATCCTATGAAGGATAAAGATGAAGATATAGAAGGTACTTCTAGGGTGTATCTTATCTCAGGAAAGAAGTTCCTAAAGGATTTGAAGAAGGATGGTGTTTGTTATGCATTTGTTGTCCAACCATTTCAAAACATGACAGTAGAGAAAGAGGAGAAGCTGCCAGTGGAAGTTTAGTGGAAGTTCAAGAATTGGTTGATGAGTATGTTGGCATAACGATGAAGGAGTTACCAGATGGACTACCACCAATGAGAGAAATCAGTCACTGTATGGATTTTATTCTAGGTGCAAGTTTACCAAACAAGGCACCGTATAGGATGACACCTCAAGAGAATGAGGAAATAAATAGACAAGTCCAGGAGTTGTTGGACAAGGGGTTGATTAGGGAAAGTCTTAGTCCATGTGTTGTACCTGCAGTATTAGCACCTAAGAAGGGAGGTGAATGTAGGATGTGTACAGACTCTTTTGCGATTAATAAGATCACCATCAAATAAAGGTTCTCATTGCCTAGAATGGGTTATTTAATGGACTGTTTGAGTGGAGCAAGGTATTTCACGAAGATTCATCTAAAGAGTGGTTAGCATCAAATTAGAATCCGTGAAGGGGATGAGTGGAAGACAACATTTAAGATGAAGGATGGATTGTATGAGTGGTTGGTCATGTCATTTGGATTGACAAATGCACCCAATACATTCATGAGATTGATGAATCAAGTGTTGAAGCCCTATCTTGGTAAGTTTGTCATAGTACCTTGATGATATTTTAATTTTCAGTAAAACAAAAGACAAACATTTATAACATATTAGGGTTGTCTTGCAAAGATTGAAGGAGGAAAAACTAATGGTGAATCTAAAAAAATGTACTTTCATGGAGGAGTTAGTGTACTTGGGATTTGTAGTTTCAGAATTAGGATTAAAAATGGATCCTGAAAAGGTAAAGGCTATTGTTGAATGGCCATCACCAATGAATAATTTTGAAGCCCATAGTTTTCATGGGTTGGTGAGCTTCTATAGGAAGTTCATAAGAAATTTCAGTGGGATATGTGCTCCCATCATAGAAACGATGAAAGGAATAAGGAAAGAGTTCAAGTGGACGGTTGCAGCGGAGAAAATTTTTCAGTTGTTGAAGGATAAGATAACAGAACAACCCTTATTGGTGTTGCAAGACTTTGGAAAAAATTTCCAAGTGGATTGTGACACAAGTGGAACATCAATAGGATTTATCATTCAAGAGGGAAGACCAACAACATAATTCAGTGAGAAGTTGAATGAAGCTAAAAGAAAGCATTTTGTGTATGACCAAGAGTTCTATGCAATTATACATGCACTCAAGAAGTGGAGGAATTATTTTCTACCAAAGGAATTTGTGTTGTATATAGAAAATCATGCCCTACAGTTCATAAATAGCCAAGGTAAGTTGAACCAGAAGCACATTCAAAATGGATTGAGTTAAATTTACAAAGTTATTCTTTTGTGTTAAAACATAGGAGTGGTAAATCCAATCGAGTTGTGGATGAACTAAGTAGGAGAAATTTATTATTGAATGTGACGAAGTGAATGTTGTTGGTTTTAATGCTTTGGGTGAGTTGTATGAACAAGACTCAGATTTCAGAGATGCATGGTTAGCATGCAAGAATCCAGTGGAATTGGATCGAACTCCATGGTTGGAAAACTTTATTCAAGAGAATTTGTTGTTCAAAGGAAAGAATTTATGTATTCCTAGGGGCTCCATGAGGGAGAATCTAATCAAAGAAAAACATAGTGGTGGATTGGGTGGACATTTTGGAATAGATAAAACAACTCTGTTGAATGAGAGTTATTATTAGCCAGGAATGAGTGTGGATGCCAAGAAGTTGGTACAAGGATATAGAATCTATCAATATGTGAAGGGTATGAAACAAAATACCAGATTGTATCAGCCATTACCGATTCCAAATAGATTGTGGGAACACATTAGTGTGGATTTTGTTCTAGGACTGTCTCAAACTGAGTGAGGTAATGATTTAGTTTTTGTGGTTGTTGATAGATTTTCAAAAATGGCTCATTTTATTCCATGTCAAAAACTAGTGATGCTACCTAGATATAGAAAAATTGTTTTTCAAAGAAATAGTTTGGTTGCATGGTTTTCCTAAGAGTATCATATTTGATTGAGATACAAAGTTTGTTGGTCGTTTCTACTACACATTGTGGAAGAAATTAGGCACACATTTGGGTTTCAACTCAACCTACCATCCAAAAATAGATGGTCAGACTGAAGTTGTGAATAGCAGTTTAGGTAAACTCCTTCGATGTTTGATTGGAAACAAACCAAAGCAGTGGGACTTGTTATTTTCATAGGTAGATTTTACCTATAATAATTCGGTGAACATGAGTATTGGAAAAATTCCATTCAATGTGGTGTATGGTTTCAATCCTAGGGACGTAGATGAACTCAGAGATAGTGCAGACCTAGTGAGAAAAAGTGTTGTGGTAGAGGATTTTATAGAATATATCAGAGATTTGCATAAATAGGTGAAAGAGAAGTTGGAGATATAGTACAACTAAGTATAAAGAGTCTACTGACCATCATAGAAGACATCATAGAAGGCAATAGGAATTTTAGATTGGAGAATTTGTTTGGGTTCATTTAAGAAAGGAGAGGTTTCCATAGGGAACCTATAATAAATTAAAATGGAAGAAAATAGGTCCTTTCCAGATCCTACACAAATTTTCAGTGAATGCTTATGAAGTTGAACTTCTAGAGAATGTAGTTATATCTCCTATCTTCAATGATAGTGATCTGTACAAACATTTTGAATGAGAGAAAAGTACTCAACCTCATTTTCTTGTAGATATAATAGATAATACATATTGGGTGAATCAGATACCTAAGAAGCAAACTGAAGAAGTCGATGAAATCATTGATTCTAGGCTTGCAAAGAAAACAAGTGGTAAAGAGTACATAAAGTACCTAGTTCGCTAGAAGGGAAAATTAGTGGATGAAGCATCTTGGTTGAAGGCACACAAGCTGGCTTAGTTTGGAATCTTGATTTCAGATTGGCCTAAATGTTCCTGAGTCTCCACTCATGGAACATTTCTCCCTTCTCAGGGTGTTTGATGTAGGAACATCTTGGGCTCTCAAGCTATCTACATCAATGTGTACATAATCGTCTTTTTGCTGTCAGTTTTGTTGTGTTTTTGCAAGTGCATATGAGTTCATTTTAAATTCCCTTTCCCTTGTCCGGTGTTGCTCTTCCATCGATGTGACACCATGTGATTAGTGGGACTTCCAATCATGTCTCTTTGATAGCCTGATGGAATGTATGTCCACAGTCCTTAGGTGGGAAGTATTCATCGGCAGGACTTGTTCACTTTAGTTGGACCTAAGCATTGTCCGATCGACGACCCAATACTAAGCCATGGGCTCTTTAGTGGGAGATTGTTATATCGTTAGGACTTGATATGTCATCACCTCGATGAGCCAATGTTATGGGTGGCTCTTACACTATCAGTGAGATCATGTTATATTGCCAGGACTTAGATAGCCATCTCATCGATGGCCTGATGGTGCATGAAGGAAGTTCATTTAAGCGACTTAGCTTCATCGGAGGTACCCTACACTGAGTCTCCATGATGTTCTGATGGCTACAGTGATGATGTGGTGGCAACTTGGAACCTTTGTCGAAGGGATGTCCTCATATCAAAGGGACTTTGGGTGAACTCTCATCAACAAGATGATAGGATGGAGTTGAAGACTATTGGTTTTGATGGTTTGTGTGCTTGGAAGTAAATTGTTAGGACACCATTTCAACATGGAAAATGGGGATTGAAACTATTTGGTGGCATAGAGGTGAGAAGCAGGGGGGAAATGAGAAAATTTGGAGGGAGTAGCATTCACGAAGGACTATAATTGGAGGAATCAATATGGTCTCGATGGAAGAGATCTGTAACTAAATTCTAGATGTAAATTGTACTTTGTTGAATACAATAAAAGAAGATTGTTTTCCTATTGCATTGCGTCGTGTTTTTTTTTTGCTGCTTGATTGATAGCCTGACAAGGCTCTTCAATCTTGACTGCATCACTGATGCTAGCTTCAACCCAACAGTTGTTTTTGGTGTTGTTGGTGTGGTGCCTGTGAACAATGGCTCCTCCAAACAAGCAACCTTATAAATTTGTGTTGAGAGTATTCCATGAGGTATGCCTTCTGAAACTCCTTCAAATTTGGTTTTATCTACCCCAAAATTTGATTATGCTTATCAATGTTTAGAGCAACATACTCATAGATTTTTTTTTGGGAGTGTCCCCTCTGAGAGCATCCTTTGTGATTGGGTTTCCAAGCCTTGTACCCCCCATTGGATTCATCTCAATGGGGTCTAAAATCTCACCAAAGGGTTTTTTCTTTTTCATTTTTTTGAAGTTAGTCATATTCAAGCCATTTTATAGAATGGGCCTTGGTATGTATGCTCGTCTCTTTTTCTTTTTTAGTCGTGGTCCTAAGACTTTTCTATCTCGGATGATAAAAATCACCAAGTGCCTGTTTGACTTGAGTTTTTGAGTCTTCCACTACCTTGTTGGCATTTTCTCCCAACTATTGTTGCATCTCTTAGGAATGTTATTTATGTCGAACCTAACTATTTTTACCATGCTCAACCCCAAAAGAGGGCTTGTGTTGAATTGGATTTATCTCATGATCTCAAAGACATGGTTGATATTCAGATTGGTGATATTCGCTACACTCAACATGTGCTTTATTTGAATTTACCAAACACTTGTTTTGATTGCCAATATTCAGATCATAAGATTAAGGATTTCTCCTTGTTGGTGTTGAGGGCCAAGTCCCCTCCTAATTCTTTGAACCCTCCACGGATTGTTGAGATCTCAAAAATAGAAGAGAAGTGGATGAAAATTTATCACAAAGGGAAGGTTGGTCCTTCTAGCAATGATCCAAGTAAACATGTGGAGGTTGTTGTGACACAAAAGAAAACTTTGGTTTCAAACCCTTCTTCAAAAGGGAAAGAGATTATCAATTTCATCGACTTGGAGGCTCTAATTCGATGAAGTATTGCTTGAACACCTTATCCAACCTCGGTTCTCTCATCTCAGCCACAAACTTTGTGTCACTCTCGCAGCCCATATGGGCGCACGGAGGATGGTGAGTACATTCCTGAGAAACAAAAAAGTGTGTTGCCTGGCTTTTAGAAGGCATCATATTTTTTGCAAAATCACTTCTCCTCCTTAGAGGACGATTATGATATGCAATTTCTATCATGAACTTTTTTGTCATGGAATGTCTTAGGTCTCAATGACCTTGCCAAGAAGTATTCCGTGTAGGATGCTCAATAGAATTAACTTGGTATTGATGTTTTATTTCTTCAAGAAGTTAAGATTACTTCTCTCATGCTCTCTATTTCATTTTGGGTGATCTAGTCAGATGGCCTAGCACTTGTTTGCTTCCAAAAATAATTTTGGTGATGGAGGGATTGCCACCGTTCTTATGCCATGATGGAATTCTTGTGTGGTTGAGCATGGGTCTAATTTGACACATTAGCTTGTCTGCATCCTCATGTCAATCAAAAATCATTCTTTTCGGACTGATGTTTATGCTCCAAATGATGTTGTTGAAAGATCTTATCTCCAGCAGTGGATTATGGATTCAATTCCCCCTACCAGTTGGGTTCTATGCAAATATTTTAATATGGTTGAGGCGGCCTCTGATAACGATGGGTAAGTTTCTTTTTATTGGATAGTTAGCGAGCAAGATTCCTGGTTCTACATGTGTAATAAATTGGGTCTCTTTGATCCCAACTCTTTCTACCACCAACCTCAAGTTGTGTGGAATACATGGAGCAACATTCGAGTGGGAAATTATAGAGTTGTTAAAGAACTTGATCATGCCATGTTTACAACACAATCTTTCTTCTCATTTGCCTCTTGTCAAGCTCTTCCAGTGATGCATCTTCCCAAGGTCACCTTGTCAAACAATTTTCCCATTAAATTTTCTATTGATTGGCAAGTGGGGTTGGCATGGCTAGCCAAGACTCAATTTTTGTTAATTACTTCCTTGCTAAGTCATCAACCCACGTTGGCCCACATCCATAGGATTTGGAATTTGGAATGTCATCCTACTCAACACAGTGGATGGATTGCTTGGTGGAATCAAGCCATCTGACACACTTCTCACTTCCTTCGCATCTATGGTCACCAACTTTCCATCTTTTACTAATGTTCCTATGAGGTCACCACCTCAGACCTTTGTCATGCCATGGTGGCTCTTTTTGTTGACCCCAACTTTCTCAGTTTGTGATACTGGGTGGCCCACCTTAGAAACCAAAAGTAGATAATTGTTGATTCTCATGTTGCTAGAGAAGCCTAGATCAAAGCCAAAATACACTGGCTTAAAATAGGTGATTGTGCCTCTAAGGAATTTTTTTTGGCTCTTTGTGCTCATCATGCTACACTAGGAATCAAAAAATCAAGGAAGGTCCTATAGTGCTCTTTTAGCTACTGGACATTCTACATGCATTTGTTTTCCATTATGAAAAAAATATTTCATTGCTCAAGAAGCCTCCCTTGAACAAGATCGTTCTCTCCAAGATTTCCTTTGGGTGGTCTCGTGCAAGCTTTCAGAGGCTCAAAATGATTTCTATGAGCAATTACTTTCCATGGAGGATCTTAAGGAGGTAGTTATTTCTATGGCTGATGATAAAGCACTAGGTTGTGATGGTTTTCCTTGTGAATTTTAAAATTTCTTATGGCCTTGTGTGGATGTTGACCTCCATAAGGTCTATCTAGAAGCTTTTCATTATCAATATTTATGAAAAACTATCAATAAAGGAAATATCAAATTCATACCTAAGTCAGGTGACCCTGAAGACATCTGTAATTAGAATCCTATCACATTGTGTAATGTTTCCTATAAGATCATTGCCAAGCCCTTAGCTTTGAAAATTCAACACATAATGCCTTCCATTAAATTTGACTGAAGCAAACTGGATTTATCAAATCCAGGTTCATCTTGGATAAAATAATTGCGGTCTAGGAAGGAACTGAATGGGGTTGATGATCTAAGCAATAAGATCTTTTGAAAAGATTGATTTAGTCAAGGCTTATGACTGCATTTAATGGCCTTTTGTTTTAGCTATGCTTGGTGCTATGGGTTTTGTCCCTCATTTTCTTCATCCTATTAAAATATTTTTTGTAGATGCCTCTGCATGCATTACTATCAACAATTTCTAGTCTTAGGTCTTTGGGCTCCATTACATAGGGTTTCCCTCTTGCCCCATCTCTCTATGTGCTTGTTGTTGAAGGATTTAGATATTTACTAGCGAATGTTTTTTCTTCTAGAAAGGTTCATGGTATTTATTTTCTAGACTCCTCTAAATAGTTGGTCAACAGAAACTTTGTAGATGACTCCTTTCTCATGCTCATCAAAGATGAGAAAATTGTCAAAGAGGCTCTTTTATGCCTTGATATATTTTTCCTTTCCTCTGGCTTAGCTATTCAGTGGTACAAAACCCAATGTTATCATCAATTTTTTCTTCCCACACCTTCCTTGCTTCTCAAGATTGGCTGGAAATGGATTTGATCATGGGGAATTTTTTTTATTTTTTGGGCATTACCTTTGCCTTTCAAGTGTCTCTAGTTGACCTTTGGAATGTGGTGCTTGCTAGAATTGAGAAGAATCTTTCTTATTGGATCACCAAGCCCATCTCTTTGGTTGGTAAATTCCATTTTTTTTAATTTCTTGTTGCCACTCATGTTTACTATTCGTCTTGTTGGGCCCCTTCCAAAGCTTCTTATTTGAAGCTTGAAAAACTTCTTCATGATTTTTTTTGGGCCTCTTCAGAAGATCATAAAGGTTTTCACCGTTTTGCTTCAAATTTTTGTTGTCTCTTGTGGAATTCTACTGGACTTTGACTTGTTTCCACTCAGTGGCAAGGGTTGGCCTTGTGTGCTAAATGGATTGTGAGGGAAATTTTTGAGAATGAGGCCTAGAAAATTCTTCTTAGGGATTGCATTTCCCCTAGTTTCCCAACCAACTGACCTTTCTAAAAGGCGATTGGCTTTCAAACCCTTCTAATTATGAAGGTTGTCATGCACATTAAAAGGAACTTGTTTTTGCAAAAATTATTTGGTGTGCTTAGGAAGCCATTAAGCCCTGGTTGTTGTGAGTGGGCTCTAGCTTTTGAGATGGTTTGTCTATCAACCATCACAATCTATGGTGATTTTCACTTTTTCAAGTTCAAGGGATCCCTCTAGCTTTGTTGCCTAGGATTCATGCCCTTCAGTTTCATAAAAAAGGCATCCACACTACCGTAATTTTTTTTCTAGAGCCACGATGAATCTTCATTCTTGGGAAGATCTGAAAGCATAGCTTCAATTGTCAAAACTAGATTGAAAAAAATATTTTCTATCCTGGCCACCCTCCCACTGAAGATTCTTCAAAAACTTGGTGTACATTCAATTAAGTCATGGTGGAAGGATTGGCACTAGTACCTAGACATTACTTTTTGCAATTATAAGTTGCATCTGGGGTACCATTGGCTTTCTCTGCACCTCCCTATGGTGTCTATGTTGAACCATCAATGGAATTTACAATCTTTTTGGCTACTTGGTAGATTTTTTTTCATAGCATTTGGTTAGTTGTTATTGAACTGAAGCTAGCCCATTTTTCCTAGTGTATTATTTTCCAAGGCCTACCTATTGGCTCTTGCCTTTGAAATATGGGAATTATGGACCCTCGTCTATTTTGTGGTCAACCAAAGAATTACATGCATCTCTTTTGGTTTTTCCATCATGATCAACAACTATAGAATTGGATTCATGACTTCTTCCACCCCTTTTGGCTAGAACCCTTTTCTTCGCACATGGTTCTTTTGGGTGAATGGCCTTGTATCCCTTCCAAGTATACCTAAGTCTAACTTTCTTTCAGGGTGGAGATTTTATTTTTCTTATGGAAGGATAGAAATTTTGTTATTTTTCTCATGGCACCTTTAATTATGTTGTTTTTCTTTTCACTAAAGCTTCCATTTGCTCAAATATGATGCTCCAGCTTTAGATTTAGGAAAACAAGGTGGCCCTTGAGGTTTCACACCTTAAAGAGTTGATTGACCATTAGGGTAATGTCCCATATACTATGGCTAGGATGCCACTAGAAAACTCTACTTCCCATGGTCGTTCTCCTCCTTGTGGCCAGTGGTGCAGTCAAAGTTTCTCTACTCAGCACTTGTGGTCCCTCAAATCCCAAGTTTCTCATCACCACTCTAGTGGTAGGGGTGGTTCTTCATAGTGGTGTTTAGCCTCGCCTCCACCTAGAGGTGCTACTACTAGGTGGCCCTCAAGGGAGGTTAGGTTGACTATTATGGTTATAGCAATTGGACTTCATCTGGTGGTGTGGTGCCTTCCAAATGGCTCCCCTATCTTGCTATTTCTATGGCTCAAAATGATGATCAAAATAAATATAAAGATATTGAAGATGGTTGGTTTGTGCCTAATTTCACCCCAAACCCCACTGATGTATGGGGAAAATTGGATGACCAAGACCCTCCTTCACCCCTTACTAGCACTACTCTCATAGCTTAGCGGCTTTATTTTATGAGTTCTTACTTTCTGGGCTCTACCCGTATGACTCTAGGGAGTGACCTTATGTCCTCCTACCATTTTTGTGAATATGTGTATTATATTTTGATCTTTAATTAATAGACACACATATTCATCAAAAAAATGATCATAACACACATTATTATAAAAATGTATTACTTATATTTCAAAAATCATAAACAATTTTAAGACCATTCTCATTTATTACACCATTCATGCACATTGCAAATAAAGATAAATAAAACCATGCAACATATACATATTTTAAAGTTCATAGATAGCCTTATCTGAAAAACACTAACTGTGGCAATAAAAAATTTGACAATAGTTTGAGTTTTGAAAGAGGAGTGAGATGGTGTGAATGAGCTCTACTATAGTTTCTTGTTTTTACAGTCACCCTTGTCCTCTCTTGTGTCATACCGCACCTTAGGAAAAATATTTTCATTTACTCTATGTTGTACAACTATATTAAATTATGTGGGTTTTTGTTGTTTTATTATGTCTACGGCTGACTCCAACTAAACAGTTCTTGCTAGTGTTGGTAGTTCAATGGTTCTACACAATGTCTCCTCCTCTGAAAAAGTGACCCTGGAAATTTTTCTGAAAGTGTTCCACAAGGTAAGTATTTTGATTCTCCAGTGGATGTGGTTTCTCCCATATTGGATTTTGATTTTCCATGTCAATGGTTAGAGCAACATGCTCTTGTTGGTTATTTTTTGGTAGGACTCCCCCTGAAAATGTTCTAAAAGAATGGGTCCAAAAATCTTGGGTCCCTAATGGGGTCCACCTTGATATGGTCCAAAATTTGACCAAAGGATTTTTTTTGTTTTCATTTTGTAGAGGTTAGTCATGTTCAAGCAATCTTGAACCATGGTCCTTGGTATGTTTGGTTGTCTTTGTTGGTTTTCCAACCTTCGACATAGGATTTTTTTGTTTTTGAAGACAAAAAGTTACGGGTTCTAGTTTGGATTGAATTTCTTGGTTTACTATTTTCATGCTTGCATTTTCTTCACCATATAGCCCGTTCGTCGAGGAAAGTCATTTTTGTCGAACCCGATAGGTGTTTTCAAGCTTTCCCTCAAAAGCGAGTTTGTGTCAAAGTGGACCTTTCACAAGATTTGAAAGAGTCTATTGATATTCAAATTGGTAATTTTTGGCATACCTAGGTCACATATTTTAATCTTCCCAACACTTGTTATCAATATTAATCTACTGATTATAAGATCAAGGATTGTCCTCTTGTGGTTCTTTGTACCCAATCTCCACCATGGGATGGTGAAAATCCTCGTTGGGTAGAAGTTTTAGCTGCAAAACAAGAGGAAAACTAGACAATGGTTACAAATTCAAAAAACAAGTCTAATGGCATAAGGGTGGTTTCCAAAACCCCTGATCCGTCAATGGATATTTCAAACTCTTTTGCGAAGGGGAAAGAAGTTCATGCTACTTCTAATAGCATTTCAACTCGGTCAGGGCCCTCCACCACACCTCATCCAACTTCTGTGATGATAGCTCAGTTAGTTGTGTCACCTCTCATGTCAGGAGCTCATAGGAGATCACATAGTCCTTCTCAACCTCTTGAAGAAGGAGAATATGTTTAAGGAAAATGGAGGAATTCATCTCCTCCAATTCAAATAGGGATAGTACCATGAGAATTCTTGTAGAATCGCTATTCCTCTTTGGAAGAGTCAAACTCTAACACCATGGTCAATCCCTTAACATGAATTTTCTCTCCTGGAATGTTTTCAAAGGTTTGACATACCTCTCTAGGAAGTATTTTGTTAGGGATACTCTTTAGAAACATGCTAGTGTTTATGTTTTGTGCCTTCAAGAAGTTAAAGTTACTGGTTTTTTTCTTTCCTCCACTTGTTGAGTTATTTGGCCAGCTAGTAAAATATTTTCCTCTGATCATGATGTTAGGTGTGGTAGTGTGGTAGTGTGGTCACTATCAGGCCTCCACAATGATTCAATAAATAAACCTTTACGGCCATGATTCAAAAATTGGACATCTAACCTGAACAACTATCTCATTCATCATGGAGGTGCATTTAACTTGTCAACCCAGGGACGTAAACTTGAAATGGGCCAGCATTGTATATGTACTAGGGGCTCAAGTAGTCATTGCATTCTACAGCTAATAAACACAATACTGAAATTAAATTTCTTGAAAGGAAATAAAGAAAATTTGGATCATCAACCAACAACTTGAAATCCAGAACAAGAATAAAGGTCTAGGCGAATAGACAGGAAACTACTCTGCCTACTTTGGCTGCAGGAATAGACACAAAATGGACTTCTAGTGGCTGCAGGAGTAGGGTGGTCGACTCCCATTAACTGAGAGGATGCCACTTAGGGAAAATGAGGAAAAGAGTGGCAGAGCAGTTACGTCTGCAAGGAATCCAATTAGACATGCATGCCTAAACGTGGACTCAGCACTATAGTAACGCCTGTGATTACTCTATTCCATAAATACAAGGTAGTTACAATTGACTATCATGGGGAATCTAATGTCATCATCCTTCAATTGACTCCCTTGAAGGATTCCCCTACATGACCATCTGGCGGTTTCCTTTCTCAACTTAGCATCCATAAATTATGTCTTGCATAGCAATGTCAGTATGCATAATAATTGCACATCTAAAATCACCTTAAAGAACATTCATCAACCATATGCAAAATTAATATAGATAATCCACATAATATTCCAATGTCATTAAAACTCCATAGAGATAATGTTAAACCCAATGTCAATGGTTTGAGGGTTCAAACATTATGCAAATATTAACACTTAACTACTAAAGTTCATGAAACTGCCAGCAAACGGACTATAAATTCTACCTAAAATTTGACCAAAAACTAGGCTCATCATTTCCCCCCAACCTAACGTCTTGTTGGTCCTCCAGCAGTGGAAGGGCTATTATTTTGTTTGTTCAAAGCTCTAAAGTTCGCAACTGCAAGCTTTCCAACATCAGTGGCTATAGTACGTAAGTCTAGATCCTAATAAAATCCTCCCAAACTGTCAAATATGTTCCATCTTTTCCTTTCTCCAGCAATATCATATTGGTAGAATCTGTAATTTGGTATTGGCCACATGAGAATGGGTGGCTAGAAAGTCAAGGGAAGCCAAAATCTTCCCTCTATTTTACCATCTGGATATACCTATCAATTCACTTCAATGTTGCAACATAATTGTGAATAGAATGGGGCTCAACTTGTTTAATCTCATTTGTTAAACTATTCCATTGTTGGGACAGGTATCCTCTTACAAGCTCCTCTTTTGTTGTTACTTTAACCTCATACTCAATGTAGAAGACTTCAATCCAGGGCATGATTCTATTAGCATAGCTTGGTATGAGAAGCATCCTAAGCCATTCTCTATGAATATCCCTTGGGTGGCTTGACTCAGTCCTAATGGCTAAGGGAATTTTAGATTCCATTTTCTTGTAAGCATTGTTCTGCTTAGCCCAACTAATCTCATTTTGTACCCAAGACATAAATGCTCTCAGTTGAATATCCCCAACATATAGCAATGGGTTCCAATCATGATCCTACATGACAACATAATTGTGCAAATAGAATTCACATAGCAAATTTTTCATCTCAAGGGAAGCAATCCTATAGGCATTGAAGAATTCGGTAGGAGTTTCAATGGAGGGGTTTAAGTCTAGAACATTTTTTGACAACTTGAAAGAGAGATATTTCTCTTTCAAGTGTAGGGCATAAACCCTTGGAGGAGCTCTACATTCTAGAATTTTTGGCACCAAGGTCACAATGTCATCTACTTTCTTCTTCAAAGTAGCAATCTCCTAATTTTTCTCCTCAATAACCTCATCCTTCTCTTGGATTTCCTTTTTCAGTTTCTTCTTTTCCTATTTCCATTCCTCCTCCCTCCTTTCTATTTCTTTCCATAAATTTAAAATTGCTACACAAATCATAAAATTATGAGGGTTATGAATTCCTACCAATGTTTTTGTCGAGGGTTTCTCCCCATACAGTACTATCTGCATGAACTCGGGTTGTCCAATTGTCTATGGCTGTAGGGGTACTATTTCTTTGCCCCATTTTTGCTGCAAGACCTCTTGTTTCTATTCCTGGCTTTGCTCTGGCTCTTGTCATGCTTCCTGTTGTGGCTGCAGGAACTCCTACTCCTGTTCTTGGTTTTGCTATAGGAACCCCTACTCATCCTCAAATTCCTCGGCGATATTAGCAAGGTCTGCCAGTGTTACTATCATTGCCTCCGCAAATATATCCTCTTCTTTTTCTTCAACATGCTCTTGTTACATTGGAGCTTTAGTGTCCCCATGTGATGTCTCATCATGCCTAGGGCTTCCCTGTGAAGGTGTACAAAAATCTAGCCTAGCTGGTTTTGACTTCCCAGAGGTGTTTTTACATTTTCCCTTGGTTGTAGGATGAATAGGGTCAGCCTTTCTCTTCCTAGCACTCGGCACCTCTTTCTCTATAGGCTATGTTTGGGATTTTTCTTGTTCTTTTCTTGTTTCATCCTCTTTCTTATGTGCCCTAGTTCTCATTAGGGTTTGCAAGGGGACATCATCATCAGAATTAGATGAAGAGCTTGCTTTTTCTAGATGCTCTATTTCAGAGGAACTAATGTTTATGGCTCCTTCTGCAGCTGCAGGGGGATTCATACTAGAACTAGTAC
Source organism: Sequoia sempervirens (assembly GCA_007258455.2). Classification (NCBI taxonomy): domain Eukaryota; kingdom Viridiplantae; phylum Streptophyta; class Pinopsida; order Cupressales; family Cupressaceae; genus Sequoia; species Sequoia sempervirens. The sequence continues at coordinate 9,720 of VDFB02021094.1, read as the reverse complement.
CAAAATTTGAAGCACCAAGGGTGGCTTTGGCTATGCTTAACCTTCTGCTAGACCTATGAGATTGAGGTATAGCCCTAGGTGGAAAATTCTCAATATTGACAAACTCTTCCTGACGGTAATTTTCATTAACTTGAACAAATTATTCCCAAGTCATTCCAGAAGCATCATGCAATGATTTCTTAACTAGCAATTTAATCAAGCAATGGTGGGAAATAGAATTATCCCTACCTTTCTATGTTTCAGCTGCCATGATGGAGAGAAGATTGTATAGGAAATTGGGCACGTTCATCCTCTTTTTGTGCCTCATGTGGCTCAAGAGCTTGAAATGTACAAAATGCAGGTTTGACAAACGTCCCTCACAAGTGAGATACCTTATAATGTAGACCATTGCCTACTTCCATGGTTCGAGCAGAGACATTCTTTTTGCACCTTGTTTGTCTATGCTAATTGGCGAGTCGCCATGTACTGTAAACTCTTCTCTGGCCGACCTGGCATCCCTAGAGGCAGGGTAATGCTCTCCATCAATAGGTAACCTTCAAACTTCTGCAATTCTCTCCTCAATTGCCACAACTTCTAACCCTTTTACGTGGTCTTTCCTTCAGAGAATGTTTGAGCGAATTCGAGTGCAACGCCTTCGTCAAAGCCATCAGACTTCATGAAATAATCAAACCATCCATAGCGTTGAAATTCTACCGGGAATTGTGTATCTTGCAACAAAATGTCAGGAACTGAGGGCTCATTCTGAATTAAGTCACCTCCCATTGTCTGAAATCACTGTCACTTTGCAAAATTCCTTTCCTCCTGCAATTCCTGTTTGAAAGCCAACACCTTTCTGCTAAATTTTTACTATCGGTGTCAACTGAATTTCCTTCTTCATCTCTAATTTTTACAATTTACTACTTATAAATCAAGACTACGACAGAGCAATTAAGGAATTATGGCGAAAAAAGAGGTGATAAATGAGAGAAAAATCGGCGGCTCAGTTAACATCACTTCACACATGCGAGCCAAATTTTGAAATCATCTTATTTAAATTTTCTGACGTAGCCAAATTATGATTTGACACATGGGTAGTATATTTGCATTTTTTATTCCCCCCCAACCTAGATTTGGACATGTGTCCACACATGTGAGGAGTGGTGAATTGACGAGAAGTACTGGCATATTATGTAATCGTCTATAGTAATGTGCCATGATTAAATAAATGCACTTAGAAGGTAATTAAGAGATGAGAATTACCATGTACATACCTGAGCATGTGAAGGATGTTGTACAAAAATCATTCGAGAGAAAGTACTGTTTCGCCTTTTTTTAGAAATAATTGAGCAATCAATGAAAGTGAAGCGAAGTGAAGTGAGGCGGAATGAAATGATGGAAGAGAGAGAAAAGTTGATACGGATGGACGGATGGGTGGATGGGTGAAGAAATGGATTTGCACTAGAGTGGAAATCTTTATTATGAAAAGTATGTTCCTTAATTTAACCAAAAGGTGGGACAGGGGGTCCACCACTTTCGGCTGCAGGGACTCTTCCTTGGAGGTTGGCTTATGATATAATCTAAGATGATGAACACTGACAAGTAACTTGAATTAGACAGATTCAATGGTGATGAGATGAACAGCTCCATTAGAAAAGACCTCAAAAATGTCATACGGTCCTAACTTCCTAGTCTGCAATTTTCCTACATCGTCCTATTGCTTTGAGTCATATAATAATGCCCAATCACCTAGATGAAACTTCTGCTCCTTATCATGCCATCTCATCCTCTAATTTTTCACTTCAATGTGGTGCAAAGCTACCCTTCTCATCTCATCCAAATCATTTAGCTGCATGACTCCCTCTTTCCATCCTAAGACTATTCCTATGGCATAAATGTAGAAAGGGGTCTCCCGATTAGGTCCCTTCAAAATAGGAGCATGGGTCAAGGCTACCTTTAAATTAGAAAATGCTCTGTGACGATCTTTTGTCCATTGGAATTCAGCATCTTTTGTTAGGAGAGTGTACATTGGCAAGGGGAAATGGTCTTTCTTAGTGGCAGCGTCCAATTCTTTGTAATCAACACAAACTCACCACTTCCCTCCCTTCTTTGGCATGATCACTAGTAAAGACATCCACTAGCTGTCTGAAATAGGATAGATAAATCCAGCAGCTAACAATTTTTGCAGCTCTGTTTTAACAGTTTTTCTCAATGCAGGGTTGATTCTTTGTTGAGGCTTCCCTACTGGTTGACAATCATCTCTAATGTAGATCCTATGAGTGCAAAGTTTAGGATCCAATCCCTTCATATCATGATATTCCCATGAAAATGCATGCCGATGAGACCTCATTAATTCTGCCAATTGCAATTGTTGTTCTTCACTTAACTTGTTATTAATATTCAAATATCTTCCTTCAGACACCTGTATTTGAATAATCAATTCTATCATAGCTATTTCACTAACACACGGTACCTTGAACATGGTATGGAATATGCCTGTCATTGTAGGAAGTTTATCTGCAGATAGAGTGGCTACAGGAAGTTTTTCCGTAGGCGGAGTGGCTGTAGGAAGAAATGACAGAATAGGCAGAAGTGTTTTCACGGGATTAGTAGAACCAGATGATGCTTTCCCATCTTCACAATGGTTTGGATTATACTAGATAACACTTCATCTTCATCTTGAAGTTGCAAGAAATGACTTCTACCTAGCATCATGAGTTGCGCCACTGAGTTAACTTCCTCGGCTTCCTCACCAACATGTGACCATAGAGAGAAAATCATGAAATCTGTTGGATACTTCCAAGAGTCTAGAATTACCACAAGTTCTTCTACTATATCATCAGGCTTCGTAGTAGAATTATCAGCAAGCTGCAGGACAATAGGAGTAGGTCTCATGCTTGCAACATTTAGTTGTTGCAGGATATCCTTAGTCATCACATTGATTGTTGCCCCTAAATCACTCAGGGAACTCTTTACTTGAATCCCATGGATAACAACTTCTACTGTAGGATTATCTAGATCATTGTACTTGGAAATGGTCACTTTTCCAAGCATGATGTTAGCAAGTTGTCTCATCACTAGACTATAGTCAAGTCCTTCTTCCTTCCTGGCTTCTTGAGGCATGCTTCCTTGATCGCTTTGACATATATAGGAACATTTTTTATGGCCTGAAATAGGGGTATCCGGACACATATGTGTTTCAACTACTCCAAGATGTCAAAAGTTGTATCTTCCTTGTCTTCCTTATGCTTGGAAACTGCCAATTTCTGAGGAAATGGTGGCTCTTGTGCAGTCTTCCTGGCTGGAACTGGTTCAAGATTTTTAGGTACCGCTGGATGAATGAGATCATTCAGAGGTTCCTCTTCCTCTTCCACATGTAGCTCAATGATGATGGGTGTGGAAGGAGTTGGTACAGTAGTTCCTAAACGTAGATGGATGTTACTCATACTCATAGCACATGCAGAAAATTGATTTAGATCAGTAGAACATACTGGTTATTGTTGTGATTTTTTATTTGGGTTTGGTGTGGGCTGAGCTGGTAGTTGAGTAGGGTTGGGTGCATTGGAGCTTGAATTAGCAGGTGGAGGCATTATAGCATACTGTTGGGGTTGAAAAGATGGATGCGTGCAATTGGTTGTCTGGTTTGGCCTAGAAAAAGATAGTGGATCTGGTGACATACCTTGTCTTGGAGCCCAAGGCTTCCTTTGTGGATCAAAGTAGACTTTTCCTTCCTCAGTTTCAGGTGGAATCCTACTGTCAATGTTAGCTACCATCTTGCATCTACAGTCCTTCTTCTCTTTTTTGTAATGAGGGCAATATTCTACCAATGTTGCCTCTGCCTCCTCATATTTGTCTTTGGTTTGAAGTGTATCTATCTGAGTAGTTAGACTGTTTGTATCATCCTACTTGAAATCTGCCAACGGATTAGTAATCTCCATCATTAAGACTTCACTAGTAGATGACTTACCCACAGAGGGTTGGTAAGCTCTCCCTTTCCTTGAAGCTGATCTAGAATAGTTCTGACATATTTTCTTGATGTCTTCCCAGGGAACTTGAGTGATATCTCTTCCTGCCATTAGGCCCAAAGCATCAGGGTAACTCTCATTGATCCCCTTCAAGAAAAGCAGCTTCTGTTATTTTTCATTGAGTATCTGGTGTGGAGATTCTTGCATGGGGAAAAAAAACCTTGAAATGTAATCTTCCAAGCTCTCATCTTCCTTTTGTTGCATCCTAAAGACATTGCTTCCTCTCATATCATCTCCCTTGTAATATTCCTTTTATTTCCTAAGGAACTTTTTCTTTATGTCCTCCCAAGTTTCCACGGTGTCTCTTCCTAGTCTCATAAACCATCCTAGTGTAGCTTCTTTTAAAGTGGTAGGAAATAGCTCAAACCTAGGATCATCGGTAGTACATTCATAACTTTGGTAGAGCATGTCAAACTCAAACAAGAAGGTATCACCCATGTCAATATGGTTTTGATCTTTAGTGGAGGCTTCAAAACTAGTCAGATCAGGATATGCATCAACAAAAAGGAAAATGGTTCTTCTTCTTCTTTGTTTATGGGAAGATTTGGAATCTCAACTAGTTGTAGTATCAACTCAGCATCAACTAGCTCACACAAAGAATGAGCAAAAGAATAGTAGATCATTACTCGTCTAAGCAAGGGGTATTCTGAGAACAACTCAAGAGAAGTGCTAAAGTGGAGAAACTACCAATGACTCCAAGGAACTTCCTAGCTTAACACCATCCCCGACAACGGTGCCAAAAATGTCTGGCCTCCACAATGATTCAATAACTCAACCTTTACGGCCATGATTTAGATATTGGACATCTAACCTAAACAACTATCTCATTCATCATGGAGGTGCATTTAACTTGTCAACCCAAGGATGTAAACTTGAAATGGGTCAGCATTGTATGTGCACTAGGGGCTCAAGTAGTCATTGCATTCTACAACTAAGAAACACAATACTGAAAGTAAATTGCTTGAAAGGAAATAAATCAAATGTTGATCATCAACCAACAACTTGAAATGCAGAACAAGAATAAAGGTCTGGGTGAACATACAAGAAACTACTTCGCCTGCTTTGGCTATAGGAACAGTCACATAATGGACTTCTAGTGGCTACAGGAACAGTCAATGCCAGATTTTAAACTAAGTACAAAACAGGAAATAATAACTAAACTAATTACTCTAAAGAAAGGATTACTCACCAAGTGGGCCTCGTTGGATGAGTAACCACTAAGACTAAAACAAACTCAAGCGCTTAAATTCAGACTATCATCTCATTCATTGAAAAATATGTAAACATAGTAGCAGCATAGCTATATTGAAAATGGAGAATGCTTAATACATCATTGATATCATGTAACAACAACAATCAAGAACTAAGAACCCCCAAGAAGAAGATTCAAATCCTTAAACTACTAGCTAAACAGGGCGATCAACTCCCACTAACTAAGAGGATGCCACTTAGGGAAAACTAGGAAAAGAGTGGCAAAGCGATTACGTCTGTAGAGAATCCAGTCAGACATGCATGCCTAAACATGGACTTAGTGTTGTAGTAACACCCACAATTGCTACATGCCATAAATACAAGGCAGTTACAATTGACTGTCATGGGGAATCTGTTGTCGTCGTCCTTCAATTGACTCCCTTGTATGATTCCCCTGCATGACCACTTGGTGGTTTCCTTTCTCAACTTAGCATCCATAAATTATGTCTCGCATAGCAATGTCAGTACACATAATAATTGCACATCTAAAATCACCTTAAAGAAGATTCATCAACCATACACAAAATTAATATAGATAATCCACATAATATGCCAATGTCATTAAAACTTCACAGAGATAAGGTTAAACCCAATGTCGATGGTTTGAGGGAAACATTATGCAAATATTAACACTTAACTACTAAAGTTCATGACACTTCCAGCAAACGGACTATAAATTCTACCCAAAATTTGACCAAAAACTAGGCTCATCAGTTATCCTTTTATCCCCATGGTGGAATGATTGTGTGGTTGATCATGGGTCTGACCCCTCACACTGAATCATCTGGATCCTCTTGAAATTTGATAATCATTCCTTTGGGATTATTAATTTTTATGCCTCCTGTGGTGATAGATTGTGGATTCATTGTCAGTTGCCACATGATTCTCTATGGGGATTTCAATATGGTTGAGGTGGTGTACAACAAAGATGATACTTTACCATTTAGGTGGGTAGTTGGAAAAAGAGAAGTTTGGTTTTACATGTGCAATAAATTGGGTCTTTTCGAACCCAATATTGGCCACCGCCACTCTCATTCTCTCTGGCACACTTGGTGCAACTATCAAGTTGGGTCTGATAGGGTCTTTAAATGTATTGATCATGCTATGATTTCTACACAATATTTCTTCTATTTTCTAGTTGTTCTTCACTTTCCATTATGTTGTTAGTGGATGTCACTCTGTCAAACCACTTTCCCATTCATTTCTACATTGAATGGCAAGTGGGGTTGTTGCATTCCAGTAAGACGCAATTTTTATTAAATACGTCTTTGTTGTGTCACCAACCCATGTTGGATCACATCAGCTCTATGTGAAATCTTGAATGCAGACCTAATCATTCCATGGGATGGATCAAGTGATGGAATGATTCCACCACTCGTATTGTGAGGCTTATTCACATCTATGGGTGCTAGCTAGCCATTTTTTATAAATGGTCTTATGAAGTGACCACTTCAAATCTTCACAAATCCATTAAGGGTTTAACGGTTAGCCCCTTTTCCTCCACCTTGAAAGCCAGCTTGTGGAGATGAGACACCAAAAGCAAGTGGTTGATTGTTATGTTGATAAAGGCGTGTAAATCAAAGTCAAACTTCATTGGCTTAAAATTGGGGATCGTGCCTTGAAAGAATTCTTTGTCTCTTCATGCCAGGCACTCATTGCTTGACATCAAGTAGATTAGAGATGGAAATCATGTGCTCACTGAGTTTCCTTGCATTCTCTAGGTGTTTATTAGGCAATATGAGCAAGTCTTCACTACCCAAGAGAACACACCGGAGCATTCCAATGCACTCCAAGATTGCCTTATTGTTGTGCCAAAAAATCTTTCTATTGCCATAAATCCTTCTATGATTAATTACTCATGATTGAAGACCTCAAAGAAGTTGTGAGCACTATGGCTGATAACAAAGCTCCGAGAATTGATGGATTCCCAGGCAAGTTTTACAAATCCCTTTGGGATTGTGTAGGAGAATATCTGCATAATGTTTATTTAGAAGCTTTTCATTCTAATTCCTTAGGTCATCTCATTAACAAAGGAAACATAAAAATCATACCTAAATCCAGTTATCCTAAGGATATTTACAACTAGAGGCCCATTATGCTCCTCAATGTTTCTTACAAAATTATTTCTAAAGCCCTTGCTTTAAAGATCTGCAACCTTCTTCCTCAAATTGTTCGCCCTAAGCAAACTAGTTTCATTTAGTCCATATTTATTATTGATAACATAATTTTTGTTTGGGAAGGTATGGAGTGGGCTAGACACTCTAATCAAAAATAATTTTTTTGAAGTGATTTTTCTAAGGCTTATGACCGCATTGAGTGGCCCTTCATTTTGGCTATGTTTTCTAATCTGGGCTTTGGTTCTAATTTCATATAGCCTATGAAAATTCTTTTTACTGATGCATATGCTTGCATCACCATTAATGGCTACCAATCTCAGTCCTTTGGTTTGTTTCGTTCCATTCACCAAGGATGTTTGCTGCTTATTCTTTATGTTTTCTTGATGTTGAAGGTTTTGGCTATCTTCTTGCCCATTCTATCTCCTGTAGAATGGTTTGAGGAATTTCTTTTCCAAATTTGTTGGCCCAGCTTGTTAATGGTCGCTTTGTTGATGATTCCTTCCTTACTCTATTGGAAGAAGAGGATAATGTCAAAGTTTCCTTCAATTTTCTTGAGACCTTTTGCTTGGCCTCTAGCTCTGCTATCCAGTGGCATAAGACTCAATGCTCCCATCAGTCCTTTCTTCCTAGTCCTCTCTAGATTAAGCAGTATGGCTAGAAGTGGATTTCTCAAGTGGAACTCTTTAGATTTCTTAGCATCCCTTTCACTTTTTAGGCTTCCTCTACGGATTTATGGCAAGTTGTTCTTTCTCAAATTGAGCAGAAGTTGGCTTTATTCTAAAGCCATTATATGTTCTAATTTTCTATTGTAGATTCAAGTGCAAGCTAAAAAAAAATTTCTTGAGGTGGAACACCTTTAGGAGCTCCTAGACCACTGAGGGAATGCCTTATGTACCATTTCTCATGTTCCTTCATCTCCCACTTCCTCCTATGGTTGTTCACCTTTGCACAACTGATGGCGAAGGAGTGATTTTGCCAGGGATTTTTCAGGCTCACCCTCATTCTCAAGCTCTTCCTCATAGTGGTTTGCATCCTCACAAGCATTCACCCTCTCCTCCTCCTTGGGCTGACCTAGTGTGGTCTTCTAGAGGAGTGTCTAAAGGTGGCAGTGGTGCTTCTGGGTGGCCTTCTAGCAGAGCTTCTAGCAGTGTTTTTGGTTGGCTGACTGATTCTACTAAATGGCTTCCACGATTGGATTTGGTGATTTCTCCTCAATGAGAAGATAAAGACAAGGATGATGATGGTTGGGATCCTCCTGATGTCACTTTAGACCTCATTTTTGTATGGGATAAGCCAGATGACAAGGATATGCCTCCCTCTATTGGCACTTTTATGACCGCCTAGCGGCTTTTTATGTTATTTTTATCATGGTTCTTGCTTTCTAGGCATGGCCCATGTGACTTTATGCTTTCTAGGCTCTACTCACGTGACTCTCGAAGTGTGCATTTTTACCACCCAAATTTTTTTTGTGAATATGTGTAATTTTATCTTTAATTAATATAGATATAGATGCCTATTCATAAAAAAAGCTTGACAACAAGCAATCAGGGATGCAAAGAATATAGACAAAAATAAGGGTCTATCACCCAATTGAAAAGGCTTCAACAGACCTTCAATCACTAAAACTGACTTTAACAAGTAGTCATGACAAGTTAGGTTTGGTTGGTACATAAAACAAGGTCAAACAAGTCTTTAATTGCCTAATTGGTCCTAGAGAGAAGATAAAAGAAATTGAAGACCGGTTTCCCAATCAAAGGTAGATAATACTATAGAGGAATCATAATTAGTTTTCTAACAGCCTCCCTTAATCATGACTCCATACATGTGTTATTGGTTCATCCCTATTAACTTAGCAAAATGGATATGATTCATTTCAAGACTGGATCCTCATCTACTACAGAAAAGGATCTGACCACTTAGGTGGGTTTGTACTTTTGGGAATTATTTTCTAATTTTTCAACTAGTTTTAAAAATCACTTTTCACAAATTTTATATTTGTTATATTCCCATCATTTGAGTTTTTTTCTTCCATTATATCCCCATCATTTGATATTTTCATTTGTATTTTGAGCAAAGGGTTTGAATGTCATGCAAGAAGAATGGATCAAATGGCCAAGAAAAGGCATTTAAATCATCATCTTTAGCATGATAAAATAAGAAGTTTGGTTGAAGGGCCATTCTATGAACATGGCCTCATATTTTTTATTGAAGGGCACTCAGTTTTAAGATCCAATCATTTTAAAGCAAGCACTTCCATTGGATGAAGCATATAGGGGAAGGGTACCACCACTCATTATAGCTAACTTCATGCACTCTAAGCTCCTAAATGGTATGTCATTGATATCTAACAT